>SKCR01037972.1:0-68217 GCA_019454045.1 Zanthoxylum bungeanum | reverse complement strand
CTCTCTCACGCCCTTGGGCAAAATTCTTCACTGTTTTTACTGGAAATGTCGAGCAGTGAAGGGGAAGCAAGTGTGATTTTGTTGCAAAATCAAGAGTGCTAGCACACTCCGGGATCATGCGAAGGTGATAGGGATGTCCACCCATGATCCGGGAATCATCTCACGAAGCTTGGAGCTTGGATACTTGAAGATGAAGGCCGAAAAAAGTGAGCTTGGAGCAGCCCACTGCCACAGTTCACAAGGAGCAGAAAATGGTTTTTTGTTCGTCAAAGCGTCGCTAAACCATTCGATGTGAGTATTCCGCAACTTCGTCGTTGTTATTCACACATATTTCATACTTTTTTATTGATCTTGGGACCTTAGCTAAAACCAACACTTCCTTGTGCTCCTCGGTGCTTCTCGCCTATAACTATCTTCGGTCGCCCCCGGGGCCTGCTTACAGTTTCTTTCTGCTCATTCTCTTTCGGTAATTTTCTCAGTTCTATCTAGTCTCATGGCTCAATTTCTTGTTGTGTCCCTTATTTACGAGGTGGTAGACTGGTCGCCCCCAGTCTTAATTTAACTTTCTTCTTTTCGCTGTTTGCACTAGGTCAAGGTGGACCACGTGATGTGGCATTCCATATCATCATATTATATCACATGCTACGAAATAGTCCCAATAGTTACACATATTATTGCCCTCAAAGAATGCCCAGTATTGAAACCATAGAACCTTCCAAACTTTCAACGCAACTTAAATCTAAGTCTTTGAATAAACGATCTAAGCCAGACTCAAAGTGTGTGTGTGTAAAGGTTCCTTCGCAGATTCATCCCCAGGTAAGCCAACTCAATGATTTCATAAAAAAAAATGGGATTGATAGGTCAAACCAACCTAGATGTCTCAATTATGCCTGCAGTTGCTTTTCTGTGCTCAATGTGGTATGGTTTTCTTCTCTTTTGTCTCTCTCTTTTTTCTTTCGTTTCGAACTTTTTTTTTTCTATTTTCATTTTTCTATTTTTTTTTCTTTTTCTTTTTTTTTTCAACACACCTACCCTTTAAGGTAACATTTCTCCTCATTGTGGTCCTAATACTCGCCCATGGGTAGCTTCACGCTTATCGATTATAGGTGGTTCAATTCTTTTCTTTAGAGACTTTTCTTTTATTTTCAACCATACCACACATACAAGAAAATCAGGATAGACATTTAGGCGAACGGTCATTCACCAACCTACAATTTCTTCGACTAGTCACTTTGTTAACTACTCAGGTTTTCACTGCTAAGAACCATAATAAAGTGCTTGCGAGTCTAACATAGATCAATTACTCAAAGTATCAGATAAAAGCACGTCAAAGGTTTATTGTTTCTAAGGTTTCACCCTAAACCAATCAATTTCATCATCGGACTTATGTCTAACTATCAAGGACTAAAAACAAACAATTAATTTTTCTTTCGCTTTTTTTTCTCTTTTCACTTTTTTTTTTTTCTTTTTCTCTTTTTTTTTCTTAGGGCCCACCACGGTCCTTCTATCTTTGCCGTAAAATTTTATGTTTCTCGACTTCCTTTTCTCGATATCCACGTTTGCTAAACTCTTTTTGAAAAATCTTTATTTCTTCTCTAACCCAACAGATATCTATGATGGATTTTAAGACACAGGGGTTAACATGATGCATGTATGCATGAGATGTTGGACAATTATGACCTATAGCATCACTATTTGTACAGATCACGGTGTTGTTGTACAAATTAACTATGTGACAAAGGAGATTGCTCTCTTATCATTTATGATTAGATCACCAAGATATATAAATGATAGGAGGTCCCTATGATTTGTTCCTGGATTGAGAATGATATAAGACAGTATCAATCCACGAAGGATAAATCATTAAATATCTCTAGTCAGAGTATTATCAAGATTGGACATCGATAATACGTAAAAGACTAGTATTACACTTGTGCGCGTTGTGAGGGCATAACAGTATAGTTCTCATATATTTGGGTATAGGATACTCATGCAAGTGTAAAAGGAGGTTGTGTTTTACCGATGGTATGGGAAACAGCTTCGCTCTGGATAGACCCCCTCGGAATTCCATTGGTAGTATGACTATGTGTCTATGGAAGTCCGAAATCAGGGTAGGTGTATTTGGTCGTAACCTGAGACTTGCACCACTAATACTTGCGACAATCAATATACTTTGGTTTTGGTCGTCCAGGGCTTTAACTTGTTTCTGTGTACGCCTCTTCTGGGTATATCGAGAATCGTAGTGTGTTGGGTGTGATGTCAAGACGGAAGTATCACTCCAGTCATATGGAGATGATGGTCACGTAGGATACGGAACTGGTTCTCTTATATGCTACAACTATTGGGATATTATAACAAGGTCATGTATATCCGATTATAGAGACTAGTTACCAGACATCCGACATGTGCTTCGTACGGGGTAGACACGATTCCAACCCTAGGCCTAGCACGTGATCATCCGATACTGGATCGATATACGCAATACTACGTATACTACGCCTGATATATATTCTTATATTTTTGTAAGGATATTTCTGGAGAATTGGGTAGGCATGGCGCTTTGCTAGAAGCTAACCTTGTCTTGTAAATAGGTATAAATGTAGTACTAGGTACTTACGTGTTCGGATAGTCCGACGAACGAATTTACTGCCAATATATCCGGGGATCTCATGGGTCGCTTCCCGAAGATTCACCGATGACGTATGACTAGCACTTTTAATTAATCTGGGATTAATTAGATGAGAGAGAAAATTAACCTGGGATTAATTGCGGGGATATTTTATCTGGGATAAAATATCAATTAAAGAGAGATAACGATTAATTTGGAATTAATCGATTAAATAATATATTCGATATATTAAACGAAATTGGATTTCGACGCGGAATTAAAATTATATTTTAATTCGGGCGAACGAATTAATTTAGAATTAATTCGTTAGCGATGTGAATAGTAATTATGCTAGGCATGATTATTTAATTAAATTAGATTTAATTACGTCGCAACGAAAAATTCGTTAATTTGGAATTAATGAACCCGAGCTTGGGATTGTTTACAAGCGCATTCGCATTTCGAATTCGGGTGCGGTATGCAAGTCACATCTAGCGTCAAATCCCTAGTCGCTTCTAGTGTCACGTCATCCGTCAATCAAGTGATAGATGTCTTTCACTTTGAGTGATTGACGCCAGTCACTATTCATTGATTGATGGAGTTGATGTGAGTGGTTGGAGCCTTGGAGGCTTGACTTCTTGAAAGCCAAATTCATTGTAAATGAATTTGAAATTCACATTTGTGTATAAGATACACAAATTAGAAACCAACCACACAACTCTCCTCTCTTTCCTCTCTCTCTCTTTCACGCCCAAATGGGCATTTCTTCACTGTTTTTACTGGGCAAAAACCGTGAGCAAGGGAAGCAAAGTGTGGGAAATTTGTGGCAAATTTCTTTAGAGCTAGCAATCCGAGAGACATGCGAAGGTGATAGGGAAGTCCACCCATGAGCTTGGAATCATTTGACGAAGCTTGGAGCTTGTTCAAGGAGAACCAAAGCCACATCTTGGAGGAAGAACATCAACTCACTACCGAGCATGACAGTGAGCAGAAAATAATTTTTGTTCGTTGCCTCATCGCTCAACCGATCGATGTAAGTATTCCGCAACTTCATCGTATGTTTTCACATGTGTTTTCTTGCTTTGTATTCGATCCATGGGACCGTAGAACTCCAACAATGGTATCAGAGTGATTGAAAAGCATTAAATTTGATTAGGGCTTAAAATTTGGGTAAATTGATTTTGAGCATGAATTTATGAAATTGGATGAATGAATATGCTTAAATGTGTTTTAATTGAAGTTTGATTTGATCAATTTCAAGAAAATTGATTTGGAACAATTTTCCCCAAATTATCATTGCTTGGCCGAGAGTTAGACTTGCCCTAAATATCTTGGATTTTGATTTTTTGATTCATTGGATGGGTTAGAATTGTGTTGGGAATATTGATTTATGTTGAATTGGATTTAATTGGATTGAATTCAAATTGGACAAAATAATTCCCACAAAGCCGAGACATATAGCATGTATATTGGGTTTGATTTTTTGATAAAATATGTTGGACATGTTTTGTTGTTGATGAGCATGATTAATTAGACAAATTTGTGTTTTGGAAATATTGATTTGGGTAATTAATTGTGTAATGCACTTTGAGTAATTTAATTGAGAAATTTGGAAATTTGGAATTAAATTATTTGGGCCTATTTTGTGAAATTGGGCTTAAGTGTTGTAATTGGGCTTTTTCCAAAAAAAAAAAGTGTTGTACTTGGGCTTATTGGGAGGCTAAATTGGTTGGATCCAATTGGGCCCAAAACCGCCTCCATAAAGCCCAAATGAGACTAATTCTTAAAACGAGTTTGACTCGAGCAAAATCAAATCGTTGTTTGAAAATTGGATGGTCACTAATTATCAGATTAATTAATTTGATTAGATTGATTGATAACATACTTGTGTGAATACATGGTTGCGATGCATGAATAATGTATATCAGATAGATATTATATGGGTGGGACAATTTTAGAAATTGTTGTAATAAATTTGATTTATTAATTGGACCTGCGTGTCCAGCCTTATTACCTACTTATTCTTTGTATTCTCTTCTCACATATTCCCCTCAATGTAAATGAGGTTTCTTAGAAATGTAGTGTAATGGGTAGAAGTAAATACATGTGCTAGCGGGAGAGAGAAAGAGAGAGATTTGATATAGGATCAATGTGTAAAGTATCCATCCGCATATCATTATTATTTTATCATATGCGCTTTATTATGTGTTTAGAATGCATGTTTAAGGGTGTATGATGATGAGACCTTAACAAAGATAATAAATTGGTTGCCAATTTGCACTCGAAAAAACCCTTGCAAAATATTAAGCGTTTTTTCCTTCCATTGAGTGATTCTTACTCAAGATCTGAGACTGGCATTGGCTTGTTGGCCAAAGTCAAGGCCTTTTTCCATCGAGGATGTGTTTGAATCACGAGAACTTTGTTCCATATCGGTGTCTTGTCCAAGTTGTGGTTTGTTGGCAAAAGTCAAGACCACTTATTGTCCATCGACATTGATTACAAAGCTTTCCATGGTCAATTGGTCACGCTTAACTGGGATCACTAAGTTTGTTGTGCCAAAGCCAATGCTTAGTTGATTCAGAGGAAAAAGGTTAGTCAATATATTGGATATATTGGCATATATATTGTATATATGTTTCGGACTTGGATGTCCACCTACTGGATCTAGGAATTGGATTAGATCCAATTGATCTTAGAGATCTACCTAGTTAATTATCATACAATTTGTTGGCCAAAGTCAAGATTGTGTGATATTTAACGGGATCCTATCCCGCTAGGAAACACGGTTTCACGAGTACTCGACAAAGGGTTAGAGGCTCGCCGAAAAATAGTGGGAGGCAAGAATTGAATTTGCAATATTCGTTTAATTACTTGCCATACACGCTAATTCAAATATCATTCGTCAAATATATTAAATGTTAGTTGGACTAATATTTAAACGTTGTTTTAAAACAGTTGGACTGTATTGAAACAAATTAAAAGTATAATTGATTAATATAGTTGGACTATAATAATGATTATATTTAATAGTACCTAAATCGTTGATTAAATATTTGGACTATTAAAATCAAGATAAAATTGAAAGATTGACATTTAAAACATAATCCTAGGGAAAATGTATTTAAATGGTTTAATTTTCAAATTGGGAATAATATTTCAGGATGGTCCTGGAAAATAATAAGTTACTTTATTTGATAAAATAACATATTATGCCTAAGCCCGGAGTTAAGAAAATAGTAGAGCATAATCTTTAGAAGATTTATGTGATGATAACTTTAGTGCTTAATCCATTTAACTTGTCAGTAGACTCCTTAATTTCTGAATCAGAACTAAGGATTAGATCCTTAAGGTATGATAATGAAATTGAAGGATTTTCATAGATCTATAATTAGATCTTAGAAATACTAAATTGTAATACTTAACTCTTGGAGAGTTAATGACTATTCTCAAAGAGATAAAGTCAAAGTTTGCAATAAGACAAGTAGCGCAAAGCGCACCTTACTTCGATATTCTAGAAACCCGAGGCTTGGGCAAAGGCTACTGGAATGTGAAAAGGGCAATGGCAAAAATCATTATGATCTTCAGGGAAGATAAAGGACATATCCCAAAATGTCTGCCTAAATTGTGGCAAACGAGATCGCGGAAGCGTGACTGCCGTTTGGACATAGCAGACATGAAGGAATTGAATATTGGGCAAGGCTCTGACTTCAAATATGTTTGTCATAAATATGTTCACTACTAGTATTGAAATTGGATTTTAAATACTTAGTGTGAAACATAAATATATACTGATGTTCAGAATCTTCTATGAGCAGGATACTGACTTCAGATGAGATTAATCTATGAATCGGAAATCGGACGAAAGTCGCTGTTTTAACCGTAGATACCTAAGTTTAGGAACTACCTTTGGGTGTGTATCTAAATTTGGAAACTGTTATAATGTAACTAGTTTGACTAGAAACATTATATTTATATCAGTGTATTACCCGCTATTGGTGTACCTTTATATCCTAGAACACTAAAGTGTTTTATTATTTAAAGATGATATTGAGATAAACACATTAGATGTGAATAACAAAATTTATATTTTGAATATAAATAAAATCTCAAACATATAACATGACAAACCAAATAGTTCAAACTGATTTGATCAGAAGAAACATATTGTGGCATTATTGTCTGGGACACAATCAAACAAGAATCGTATATCCACACTTTCGAAGAGTGAGTACTATAACTGATTTGATCTAATTCAAATAAAGTCTACGAATCTAGTTTATTGGGCAAAGTGCCTAAAACACTATTTACTTGGTAAAAGTGTAAATGCCGCCGATCTGTTAGCCCTAGTTCATAGTGAAGCAAGTGGGCCCATGTCTAGCTAGGCTAGAGGTGGATATGAATATTTCATGACCCTTACGGATGTGGCATCGCGTTATGGTTATGTGTTTCTTATGAAACACAAATCGGAAACTTTTAAAGTTTCAACACGAAATAGACGAACATGTCGGCTGAAGTATTAAAACCGTCACGGTAAGACCGTAATGAAAAATACTTAAGCAATAAGTTTCTAAAATACTTGAAAGAGTATAGTATTCTTTCAATGAGGACTCCTCCCGGAACACGTCATTTTGAAGGTGTGTCCGAACCAGAGTAACCGAATTTTGTTGGACATGATAAGGTTATCATGAGTCGCTCTGAGCTACCATTTCCTTCAACGGATAAGCATTAACAGTGCAGAACTTATTTTGAATAAGGTTCCATAAATATCTGTTTGACAGATATCATATTAGATATGAACAGGAGAGAAACCAGGTTTCTCATTCCTGAAAATTTGGGAATGCTAGGCACATGTTTGGATAATACCAAACTAAAACCCAAATCGGATAAGTGCCTAATTGTTGGTTATTATAGGGATACCAAAGTATAGTACTTATACATCTCACATGGGAACAATTTAATTGTTGCTCACCATGCGGTTTTCCTAAGAGGAATACCTATATGCAGTGGTAAGTGGGAGGATAGTAAAACTCGATAGAAATCAGAGTAATAATATTCCAGAAACCGATTCTTTAATGGAACACAAATAGTTCATCAAGGATGAAACTATACTAGTAATCTTCGAATACACAAGAACCGCGTAGGTCGGAGAGAGTCAGAAAACAACCTGGGGTATGGGTTTCTGATCTCACCTCATAAAGATGTCAATCTTTTGAGGAATACCAACTGACTACGTATGAGGTAGTGATACAAGGTATCGACTCTCTATTATGGCAAAGTGCCATAAGTCCGAAATGGATTCCATGTATATCAACTATGTTTGGACACTAGTTGTTTACCGCAAGGCATTGTGCCTATTGGTACTATATAAGTCTTCAAGGAAGACATACATGGAAGGCAACATACCAACGTTCTAAGCTAGGCTTTTAACGGAAAGGTATCGTTATCAACATTGTGTTGACTACAATGAAATCTTTTACCTGTTGCCACGGTGAATCCATTTGGAGAACGCTTGCTGATACTGCATGTTTCATTTATGAAATATGTCAGCTTAACGGGAAAATTGCTTTCCTAAAAAGGAAACCTTTTGGAGGATGTTTACAACATCCTGACGGTTTTGTCGTACCAAAACTAGCAAACAAGGTTTGCAGGTTATTCGATCTATGTTTCGATTGAAGCAAGCATTAGGTTCTTGGAATTATCGTTTTGATGTAATCATAATGATTTATGATTTAATTCAAAACGAAATGATTCTTATGTATATAAGGAGGTTAGTGGGAGCGCACTGACAATAAATGTCCTATCAATAATGATAATATGTCATTTCTTGGAAATGATATTCCCATAATATTATCGGTGAAAGCTTTGCTTTCATAAGACTCTCTAAGAACTCGTACATTGAAAAATGTACGCGACCTAGTGTCTCATACGCTTTGAGCATATGGATTCACAAACAGGCCAATCCAAGTGATGGTCACTGGATTGATGTTAAGAACATACTTAGTATCTTAGAGAACTAAGGATGATGTCTTAAACTATGGAGAAAGATAACTTGAAGTGAATGGGATCACTGCTACAAGTTACTTAACCGATAAAATGACTATAAGTCGCTAACGGTACTATACAGTTTGAATAACGGTACAGTGAGCTGGAAATCTTCCAAGCAAGATACTGTTACCGAAAAAATAATAAATGCGGGTTATTGCTGTAGCTGAGGCAATAATAGAAGCCTTATGGGTCGATAATAATCTAATTAGATTAGATATAGTTCTGTTAGCAGCTGAGCTAGGCGTCAGCACAGGCTAAAGAATTAATCGTCTCATCAACGATCCAGATACATACTTAGATAATCATCTGATTCGTTCGGATCATACATCGTGGCGATATAATGATCGTATAAATCACATCAGTCGATAATCATGTAAATCCGCTGACGAAAGCTTTTTCTCAGCAGTTTGAGCCAACCGTACATAGTTCGGATGTTAGACACTCGAGTGACTGGCTATAGGCCAAGTGGGAGATTGTTGGACAATTATGACCCATAGCATCACTATTTGTACAGATCACGGTGTTGTTGTACAAATTAACTATGTGACAAAGGAGATTGCACTTTTATCATTTGTGATTAGAACACCAAGATATATAAATGATATGAGGTCTCTATGATTTGTTCCTGGATTGAGAATGATATGAGACAGTATCAATCCACGAAGGATAAATCATTAAATATCCCTAGTCAGAGTATTATCGAGATTGGACATCGATAATACGTAAAAGACTAGTATTACACTTGTACGCATTGTGAGGGCATAACAGCATAGTTCTCATATATTTGGGTATATGATACTCATGCAAGTGTAATAGGGGTTGTGTTTTACCGATGGTATAGGAAACAGCTTCGCTATGGATAGACCCCCTCGGAATTCCATTGGTAGTATGACTATGTGTCTATGGAAGTCCGAAATAAGGGTAGGTGTGTTTGGTCTTAACTTGAGACTTGCACCACTAATACTTGCGACAATCAATATACTTTGGTTTTGGTCGTCCAGGGCTTTAATCGGTTTCTGTGTATGCCTCTTCTGGGTATATCGAGAATCGTAGTGTCTTGGGTGTGATGTCAAGACGGAAGTATCACTCCAGTCATATGGAGATGATGGTCACGTGGGATATGGAACTGGTTCTCCTATATGCTGCAGCTATAGGGATATTATGACAAGGTCATGTATATCCGATTATAGAGACTAGTTACCAGACATCTAACATGTGCTTAGTACATGGCAGACACAATTCCAGCCCCAGGCCTAGCATGTGATCATCCGATACTGGATAGATATACGCAATACTACGTATACTACGCCTGATATAGATCCTTATATTCCTGTAAGGATATTTATGGAGAATTGGGTAGGCATGGCGCTTTGCTAGAAGCCAACCTTGTCTTGTAAATCGGTATAAATGTAGTACTAGGTTCTTACGTGTTCGGATAGTCCGACGACCGAATTTACTGCCAACATATCCAGGGATCTCATGGGTCGCTTCCCGAAGATTCACCGATGACGTATGACTCGCACTTTTAATTAATTTGGGATTAATTAGATGAGAGAGAAAATAATCTGGGATTAATTGCGGAGATATTTTATCTGGGATAAAATATCAATTAAAGAGAGATAACGATTAATGTGGAATTAATCGATTAAATAATATATTTGATATATTAAACGAAATTGGATTTCGACGCGGAATTAAAATTAGATTTTAATTCGGGCGAACGAATTAATTTAGAATTAATTCGTTAGCGACGTGAATAGTAATTATGCTAGGCATGATTATTTAATTAAATTAGATTTAATTACGTCGCAACGGAAAATTTTTTAATTTGGAATTAACGAACCCGAGCCTAGGACTGTTTACAAGCGCATTCGCATTTCGAATTCGAGTGCGGTACGCAAGTCACATCTAGCGTCAAATCGCTAGTCGCATCTAGTGTCATGTCATCCGTCAATCAAGTGATAGATGTCTTTCACTTTAAGTGATTGACGCCAGTCACTATTCATTGATTGATGGAGTTGATCTGAGTGGTGGGAGCCTTAAAGGCTTGACTTTTTGAAAGCCAAATTCATTGTAAATGAATTTGAAATTCACATTTTTGTATAGGATACACAAATTAGAAACCAACCACACAACTCTCCTCTTTTTCCTCTCTCTCTCTTTGACGCCCAAATGGGCATTTCTTCACTGTTTTTGCTGGGCAAAAACCGCGAGCAGGGGAAGCAAAGTGTGGGAAATTTGTGGCAAATTTCTTGAGAGCTGGCACTCCGAGAGACACGCGAAGGTGATATGGAAGTCCACCCATTAGCTTGGAATCATTTGACAAAGCTTGAAGCTTGTTCAAGGAGCACCAAAGCCGCATCTTGGAGGAAGAACAGCAGCTCACTGCCGAGAATGACAGTGAGCAGAAAATAATTTTTGTTCATTGCCGCGTCGCTCAACCGATCGATGTAAGTATTCTGCAACTTCTTCGTATGTATTTGCATGTGTTTTCTTGCTTTGTATTAGATCCATGGGACCGTAGAACTCCAACATGAGATGTGTGTGATGCATGGAATATATAAGTCGGTCCATTATCATTTTAAAGCATTCAATCATACTATTGCGCGATGCAAACTTATCCCAGTTGAAAAGGCCCAACAAGTTTACACTTTGCGATAACATGGCTAAACAACTTCAAATGATACGAGGCCTAAACACAAAATGGCCCATCGGCATTTTAGAAGCTTTTGGCCCAATTGCCAAAAAGCACAGACTCATCCCAGTTTAAATGGCCCATCAAGCCCATACCTCATGACAAAAAGTCCAACTGAATCCAAATGACGATGGTCCTAAACGCAAACATAAAGGAATAGTCTCTATTAGTCCTACAACTACAGGTCACACGCGGGTTTATAAGAGTGCGGACAAAGGCTCTCGTTGACGAAGGATTGCCCACAACTAGGACTCCCCACTCAAGGGTTCAAGTGACCAAGTGAGCGTACCTTTTTTTATACCTTATGGTACGTGCCATCAAGTTATGGTGCGTGACTGACTGTCAAATGGATTTCCCGTTGTAGATTCCCCAGAGGGAGGGTGAAGCGAACTCTCTTAAATACCCAAGCCTCTTATCGCTTGGTGACAGAAATAAACAACGAGTCCTCCAAATTAGTCCATCACAGTAAGCTACTAGTACATGATTGTCTAGGTTCCTTCACAGCTTTTCCTTGCAGAAAGGTAGTGAATGAAGGAAGACACCAAACCATTACCAAGCTTTAATAATGCCTTTGATTAAACCCCTTTCAACCCACTATAGACATGGTTAACTAAAGCACAAATCATAAACATCACAAGACATGATTTCGGGGCCAATTTTCTATCCCCAGTGGAGTCGCCAGAATGTAGGACATAGAAATCGGCGACGCTGTTCTAGGTTTGCGACCTAGTTGGGAGTACAGAGTAGCCCACAGGGGAACTAAACCGGAGAAATAACATGGATTCGCCACCCGGTGTGAATCGGGATAAAGATTTAAGGCCGCACTCACCCCTCGCAAGGGAAGACCTCAAACCTTTGGGTTCAGAATGGTCCATTACTTATGTCACTTGTAATGATATGATTTGTGCAATAAACTAACCGAATTTACTCAACATATATGCTCAAAGGTAGCCTACACCTAAGTTCGCATGCATAATAATAATAATGAAACCTATATCTAAGTTCACATACTTCAAATTAAGTTGTCATAATGGCAAACACGCAATAACATACAATCATCACACAAGCATGCTCAATTATCTAATGCAGAAAATAAATAAGAATCTAAGCATAAATATAGATTAAATCCCTAATATGATATAAAACAGCATAATCATGCATAAAGAAAGAAACTATATCAACTAAATCATGCTTAAGATAAATAACATGCTAACAACCTAATCATGCTCGAATACAATATTGGATGAAACGAAATACGTGTGTCTCTTAAGTAGTACGTGGCATTTTATCCCGAGTACAAACCGCACTACCGTCCATTAGGATTTGGCTACAGAATTTACGTCTGGGTTTCCATCCGATATACCACAAAAGAGAACACATATTCCGCTCATCCAAAATTCACATCATGCCTCAAAAATGACTCTAATACGATAATATATTAAAATAAATAAAAGGAACAAAAGATAATAAATAAAGAAGGTGCCCTCAAGTCGTTTCTTTTGTCGTCTCTCGAAAGCGCGTTACACGGCCGTCAGAAGGGTTGATGTTCCGCAACTTTTCTGGTTCACTAATCCAACGTTTTTCCTCGCTGTTTCGCTGTCTGGGCTACTGTTTTCACTCCGTTTTGCTGCTATTTTTGTTGTAGTTTTAGGGAAAATTCTGGACTGTTTCAGGGGCAGAATTTTTGGTGATGTTTGGGATAGTTTTCACGGAAATTTGAGGGTTATTGTGAGGCAGAATTATGGGCTGTTGTGGGGCAGGTTAATGTGCGGCTTAACTGTGTGTTGAGTGGACTGTATTATTGTCGGTGATGAGTGGTTGCTGATTGGGTTCTTGTTGCATGGATCAGCTATGTGTTTGTATGCGTGACCATGTGATGAATATGAGAAGTTATGGCGTGGAGTGTGGCTGTTGAACGTGAGGCAGTGTGGTGCTTATTCGCTGAAGTGTGAGTGGATGATGAAGCTACGTGGTTTGTCTGAGTGACGTGTTTTTTGGGAGTGAAGGGTGCGTGAAGCTAGTGTGTTGAGGGTGCTTTGTGGCGTGGGGCTGTGAAGTGAGGGGCAGATGGCGTGATTGTTGGGAGGTTGGTGGCAGTGCAGGGTTGTTTATGCGAGGGTTTTTGGACTTGTCAATATTAGCTCTCTTATTTCTTGTGTGAATGAGCTAGGGTTTCAAGGTTGGTTTGTGGTTCTTTTTATATGCAAAGGTTGGGGGTTGTCCTTGTGTGAAAAGGGAAGGAATTTTGTAATTATGGGGGATATTTTTAATTAGTGTGGGATAAGGAAAATTCTCTTTAATTAGAGATGTGATTTGGTTTGATTTGATTTGTTTTAATTTAATTTGGAATATGATTTGATTTGATTTGATTTGTTTTAATTTAATTGGATTTAATTTAATTTAATTTGATTTGATTTAATTTGTGACATGTGTTTTAAATGTTTTAATTATTTGGATCGGGCTTTGGTGGGCTTGGTGTGTGACTTGCGGGGTTTTGGGCTAAGGGTGTGTTTTAAAACGGAGGTCCAACAAGCGAACCCGCAGCTACTCCAGCAAATTAAATCCAACAATGTGTCAATTCTTGACTCTTCCCTTCCGACGTCCGTTTCCCGCGGCTTCCACAATTAAAGAGGTAGTGTCTCCATACGAGACTCATCATCGGGACTTATATGCAAAAATGCAGTGCCTACAATCATCTTTATAAAATGAAACACTTTAGTGTTCTAGAATATAAAGGTATATCCGCAACGAATTATACTCTGATATAGAGATAATGTATCTAGTCAAACTAGTTACATTTTAACAGTTTCTTAATTTAAGTACACAGCCGAAGGGTAGTTCCTATTCTTAGGTTTCTACGGTTAAAACAGTGACTCTCGTCCCGTTTTCGATTCGTAGATAGATCTCATCTGAAGTCAGTATCCTGCTCTCAGCAGATTCTGCACATCAGCACATATTTATGTACCACACTCAGTATCTAAAATCCAATTTTAATATTAGTTGTGAACATGTTTATGACAAACATGTTGAAGCTGGAGCCTTGCCCCTCTTCATTTCCTTCATGTCTGCCTTGTCCATACGGTAATCATGCTTCCAGTGACCCCGTTTGCCACAGTTTAGGCAGACATCTTGGGATATGTCATTTGTCTTCCCAGAAGATTATAATGATTTTGCCTTTGCCCCTTATTCCACACCCCAGAAGCCTTTAGCCAAGGTTTGGCCAACTGAGATGTCGAAGTAAGATACGTCTTGCGCTTCTTGCCCATTGCAAACTCTGGCTTTGTCTCATTGAGTATAGCCATTAACTTTTCTATTGCAATTAGTTCTTCTAAGATCTAAAGATAGATCTATGAAGATCCTTCAATCTCAATATCATACTATAAAGATCTAATCCTTAGTTCTGACTAAGAAATTAAGGAGTCTTTGCGGCAAGCATGACAGATTAAGCACTAAAGTTATCATCACATGAATATTCCAAATATCATGTTCTACTATTTGCTCAACTCCGGGCTTAGGCTCGAGACGTCATTATATCAAATAAAGTAACTTCTCGGTTACCTAGGACTATCATGAGATTTTATTCCCAATTTGAAAATTAAAGCCGTTTAAAATATTTTCACCCAAGATTATGTTTTAAACACTAATCTTTCAATTATCTTGATTCTAATAGTCCAACTATTTAATCAACGATTTTAGGTACTATTGATTATAATGATTAATATAGTCTAACTATATAATCAACTATAATTTAATAGGTTAAATTCAATTATATTGATTACTATAATCCAATTATAAAATCAACTATTAATTGAAATACTTTGAATACAGTCCAACTGTTTAATTAAAACAACGATTAAATATTAGTCCAACTAATATATTAATTTATTTGACGAAAAATTTGAAATGAGCGCGTATGGCAAGTAAGTAAACAAATATTGCAAATTTAATACTTGCCTCCTACTATTTTTCGGCGAGCCTCTAACCCTCTGTGGAGTACTCGGGAAACCAAGTTTCCTAGTGGGCTAAGATCCCGTTAAAAACATACAATCTTGACTTTGGCCAACAAATTGTATGATAATTAACTAGGTAGATCTCTAAGATCAATTGGATCCCATCCAATTCCTAGATCCAGTAGGTGGACATCCAAGTCCGAAACATACATCTTATATATGCCAATATATCCAATATATTGCCTAACCTTTTTCCTCTGAATCAATTAAGCCTTAGCTTTGGCACAACAAACTTAATGATCCTAGTTAAGCGGAACCCATTGACTATGGAAAGCTTTGTAATCAATGTTAATGAACAAGAAGTGATCTTGACTTTGGCCAACAAATCACAACTTGGACAAGACACCGATATGGAACAAAGCCTTCATGATTCAAACACATCCGCGACGGATAAAGGTATTGACTTTGGCCAACAAACCAGTGCCAATCTTGGATCTTGAGTAAGAATCACTCAATGGAAGGAAAAAACGCTTAATATATTATAAGGGTTTTTTCGCGTAATTGGCAACCAATTAATTATCTTTGTTAAGGTCTCATCATCATACACCCTTAAACATGCATTCTAAAAACATAATAAGGCGCGTATAAATAAATATAATAATGATATAGGGATGGATATTTAAAACATTGTTCCTAGAACAAATCTCTCATTTTCCTCTCTCCCGCTAGCACAAGTATTACTTCTACCCAATTACATAACACTTCTAAAGAAACCTCATTTATATTGAGGGGAATAGGTGAGAAGAGAAATACAAAGAGTCAAGAGGTAATAGGCTGGACACGCAGGTCCAATTTAATAAATTCTAAATTTATTACAACAATTTCAAAATTGCCCTCACCCATCTAATATCCATCCGATATACATTATTCATACATCACATCCATGTATTCACATAAGCATGTTATCAATCAATCTAATCCAATTAATTAATCTGAAAATTAATGACCATTCAATGTTCAAACAACGATTTGATTTTGCGCGAGTCCGACTCGTTTTGCGAATAAGTACTCAAAGTACGAATTCACAAATTATATTAAACTACAACATTAAATCCAATTTAATTTGTATTTAATACTAATTCTTTATTTAATTGCAAATTAAACAATTACACTTTTTATTTGCCTTTACGACTTAGATTCTAAATCTAATCGTTACGGGTCTCAAATCCCGATTAACATCAAATGTTAATTTAATTAAAGTCCAATGGGCTTTTAATTAATTTCTAAGGCATGGACTTTTGGTCAATATGGGTCAAACCCAAATACCAAAGCCCATTTAAGGAATCACCCTTATATGCCAAGAAACCAATTTAGGCCCATTAGGCCCAATTAAAATTAAAGGTTCATTAAGTTATATTTGGACTTTATGGATATGGTTTTGGGCCCAATTGGATCCAACCAATTAGCCTAAACCAAACTTGGCCCAACCAAGCCCATTAAGCCCAATTACAACTTTACAAGCCCAATTCCATATTTGGCCTAATTAATTAAATTACCAAAATTCCAAATTTCATAATTTAATTAACCTAAAGTGTATGCCATAATAATTAACCAAATTAATATTTCCAAAACATAAATTTACACAATTAATTATGCTATTTCATCAAAACATGTCCAACACATTTGAATCAAAAAATCAATCATTTTCCATGCTTTACATGTCACGGCATTTTAGGGTTTTATTCTGCGATTCGATTTCAATCCAGTTGAATCCTAAATCAACATTTCCCTAATGATTTCAACTCATCCAATGTTCAAAATCAAAAAATTCCATGACATTATGGCACCTCCAAGTTTCGGCCAAGCCTAAGATTTGGGAAAAAATTGATCCAATCTATTTTTCACAAAATTGATCACAAACAACTCCAAGTCATCCATATACAAGCATGCTCAAACAAGTAATTTAGTCAAAATATGCTCAAATCCAATTTACCCAAATTTTACCCTAATCAAATTTCATGTTCAAAATGGCTCTGATACCATTGTTGGGTTTCTAGATTAGTCCCAATATTGATTTCAAGCAATGAAACATGTGTGAATACTCAAAGAGGTATGGCGGAATCATACTTACATTGATCGGTTATGCGATGCGTCGAACACAAATCTATTGCTCCTCCTAGGAAGCTATCGGTAATGGGCTTCTATGTGTCCTTTGATTTTCGGTCTTCCCTCCTTGATGTCTTTAAGCTCCAAGCTTTAACAATGAGATTCCATGCCCATGGGTGGTTTCCCTATGACCATCATATGACTCCTATGTGTGCTAGCACTCTTACAATTTTGCCATAAAATTTCTAAAGCTTCTTCTTCAACTGTCGGTTTTGTGGAAACAAAAAGTAAGAAGATGGCCCTTGGCCGAGAATGAGAGAAGGAGAGAGAGAGAGAGAAATGGTTGTGTTGTGTTGGTTATTTGATTTCTAAAATCAAAATAAAACATATATCAAAATTTTGGTATTTGCCTTTCAAAAAAGTCAACCAATTTTTGGAGCCAAAAGGCAATAAATGCCTTCCAACCACTCATGTCACAATTCAAATCAATCAATGATGACAAGCAACACTTCACTCAAAGTGATGTGACTTCCATCACTTGATTGACTAGTGATTTGACGCTAGATGTGACTTGTGGGCCGCACTTGAATTCGAAATGTGAGTGGTGTTGGACAGTTATTACCCATAACGTCACTATTTATACAGATCATGGTGTTGTTGTACAAATTAACTATGTGACAAAGAAAATTGCTCTTTTATCATTTGTGATTAGATCACCAAGATGTATAAATGATGAAAGGTCCTTATGATTAGTTCCTGGATTGAGATGATATGAGACAGTATCAATCCACGAAGGTTTAATCATTAAATATCCCTAGTCAGAGTATTATCGAGATTGGACATCGATAATGTGTAAGAGACTAGTATTACACTTGTGGGCGTTGTGAGGGCATAATGGCATAGTTTTCATATACTTGGGTATATGATACTCATGCAAGTGTAGTAGGAGGTTGTGTTTTACCGATGGTACGGAAAACAGCTTCGCTCTGGATAGACCCCTCGGAATTCCATTGGTAGTATGACTATGTGTCTATGGAAGTCCGAATCAGGGTAGGTGTATTTGGTCTTAACCTGAGACTTGCACCGCTAATACTTGCGACAATCAATATACTTTGGTTTTAGGTCATCCAGGGCTTTAACAGGTTCTGTACACGTCTCTGCTGGGTATATTGAAAATCGTAGTGTGTTGGGTGTGATGTCAAGACGGAAGTATCACTCCAGTCACAGTGGAGATGATGGTCATGTAGGATACGAGGCTGGTTTAATTTTAATTGGGCCTAATGGGCCTAAATTGGTTTCTTGGCATATAAGGGTGATTCCTTAAATGGGCTTTGGTATTTGGGTTTGACCCATATTGACCAAAAGTCCATGCCTTAGAAATTAATTAAAAGCCCATTGGACTTTAATTAAATTAACATTTGATGTTAATCGGGATTTGAGACCCGTAACGATTAGATTTAGAATCTAAGTCGTAAAGGCACATTAAAAAGTGTAATTGTTTAATTTGCAATTAAATAAAGAATTAGTATTAAATACAAATTAAATTGGATTTAATGTTGTAGTTTAATATAATTTGTGAATTCGTACTTTGAGTACTTATTCGCAAAACGAGTCGGACTCGCGCAAAATCAAATCGTTGTTTGAACATTGAATGGTCATTAATTTTCAGATTAATTAATTGAATTAGATTGATTGATAACATGCTTATGTGAATACATGGATGTGATGTATGAATAATGTATATCGGATGGATATTAGATGGGTGAGGGCAATTTTGGAAATTATTGTAATAAATTTAGAATTTATTAATTGGACCTGCGTGTCCAGCCTATTACCTCTTGACTCTTTGTATTTCTCTTCTCACATATTCCCCTCAATGTAAATGAGGTTTCTTTAGAAGTGTTATGTAATGGGTAGAAGTAATACATGTGCTAGCGGGAGAGAGGAAATGGCGAGATTTGTTCTAGGAACAATGTGTTAAAATATCCATCCGAATATCATTATTATTTATTTACGCGCCTTATTATGTGTTTAGAATGCATGTTTAAGGGTGTATGATGATGAGACATTAACTTAGATAATAAATTGGTTGCCAATTTGCACACGAAAAACCTTCAACATCATATTAAGCGTTTTTCCTTCCATTGAGTGATTCTTACTATCCAAGACTGGCATTGGTTTGTTGGCCAAAGTCAAGACCTTGTCCGTCGAGGATGTGTTTGAATCATGAAGGCTTTGTTCCATATTGGTGTCTTGTCCAAGTTGTGATTTGTTGGCCAAAGTCAAGATCACTTCTTGTCCATCGACATTGATTACGAAGCTTTCCATGGTCAATAGGTTCCGCTTAACTGGGATCACTAAGTTTGTTGTGCCAAAGCCAAGGCTTAGTTGATTCAGAGGGAAAAGGTTAGGCAATATATTGGATATATTGGCATATATAAGATATATGTTCCGGACTTGGATGTCCACCTACTGGATCTAGGAATTGGATGGGATCCAATTGATCTTAGAGATCTACCTAGTTAATTATCATACAATTTGTTGGCTAAAGTCAAGATTGTGTGCTATTTAACGGGATCCTAGCCCACTAGGAAACAAGGTTTCCCGAGTACTCCACAGAGGGTTAGAGGCTCGCCGAAAAATTGTGGGAGGCAAGTATTAAATTTGCAATATTCGTTTAGTTACTTGCCATACGCGCTCATTTCAAAGCATTCGTCAAATAAATTAATATATTAGTTTGAGTAATATTTAATGTTGTTTTAATTAAAACAATTGGACTGTATTCAAACTATTTCATTTATAGTTGATTATATAATTGGATTATAGTAATCAATATATTTGAATTAATAAATTGAATTATAGTTGATTTTATAATTGGATTATAGTAATCAATATAATTGAATTTAACTAATTAAAATTATAGTTGATTATATAGTTAGACTATAGTAATCATTATAATGAATAGTACCTAAAATCGTTGATTAAATAGTTGGACTATTAGAATCAAGATAAATTAAAATATTAGTGTTTAAAACATAATCCTGGGAGAAAATATTTTAAACGACTTTAATTTTCAAATTGGGAATAAAATTTCAAGATGGTCCTGGAAACTAATAAGTTATTTTATTTGATAAAATAACATATTAGGCCTAAGCCCGGAGTTAAGTATATAGTCGAACATGATATTTGGAATATTCATGTAATGATAACTTTAGTGCTTAATCCAATAAGCTTGCCGCATAGACTCCTTAATTTCTTAATCAGAATTAAGGATTAGATCCTTATAGTATGATATTGAAATTGAATGATCTATTTCATAGATCTATTCTTAGATCTTAGAAGTTCTAAATTGCAATAGTAAACTCTTGGAGAGTTAATGGTTATTCTCAATGAGATAAAGCCAAAAGTTTGCAATAAGGCAAGAAGCGCAAGACGTATCTTATTTCGATATTCTAGGAGGCCAAGGCTTGGCCAAAGGCTTCTGGAATGTGAAAAAGGGCAAAAGGCAAAATCATTAAAATCTTCTAGGAAGACATAGGACATATCCTAGAATGTCTACCTGAACTGTGGCAAACAGGGACACGGAAGCGTGACTTCCGTATGGACAAGGCAGACATGAAGGAATAGAAGACAATGTAAGATTCCGACTTCAAATATGTTTGTTATAAACATGTTCACTGCTAGTATTAAAATTGGATTTTAGATACTGGAAGTGGTACATAAATATGTACTGGTGTGCAGAATCTGCTGAGAGAAGGATACTGACTTCAGTTGAGATTAATCTGCGAATCGGAAACGAGACGAAAGTCGCTGTTTTAACCGTAGATACCTAAGTTTAGGAACTACCCTTCGAGTGTGTACTTAAATTAGGAAACTGTTAAAATGTAACTAGTTTGACTAGATACATTATCTCTATATCAGGGTTTAACCCGTTTCGGGTATACCTTTATATTCTAGAACACTAAAGTGTTTTATTTTATAAAGATGATATTGAGATAACCACATTATATGTGAATAAAAGAATTTATATTTTGAATATATATAAATCTAAAACATATAATATGACACACTAATAGCTCAAACTGGTTTGATCAGTTGAAACTTATGAGTGGCATTGTTGTCTGGGACACAATTCAAACAAGACTCGTATATCCACACTTTCGAAGAGTGGGTACGAGGACATATTTGATTCTATTCAAATAATGTCTACGAATCTAGTTTATTGGGCAAAGTGCCTAAAACACCTTTACTTGGTAAAAGTGTTAGTGCCACTAATCTGTTAGCCCTAGTTCATAGTGAAGCAAGTGGGCCCATGTCTAGCTAGGCTAGAGGTGGATATGAATATTTCGTGACCTTTACGGATGGGATGTGGGATCACGTTATTGTTATGTGTTTCTTTAGAAACAGAAATCAGAAACTTTTAGAGTTTCGACACGAAGTAAACAAACAGATCGGCTAAAGTGAAAAACCATCACGGTTAGACCATGATGGAAAATACTTAAGCAATAAGTTTCTAGTATACTTGAAAAAGTACAGTATTCTTTCAATGAGGACTCCTCCCGGAACATGTCAGTTTGACGGTGTATCCAAACGGAGAAACCGAATTTTGGTAGACATGATAAGGTTAATCATGAGTCACTCTGAGCTGCCATTTCCTTCAATAGATATGCATTTAATAGTGCAGAACTTATTTTGAATAAGGTTCCATAAAAATATGTTTGACAGATTTCATATTAGATATGAACAGGAAAGAAACTAGGTTTTCTCATTCCTGATGATTTGGGTATGCTAGGCATATGTTTGGATGATACCAAACTAAAACCCAAATCGGATAAGTGCCAAAGTTGTTGGTTATCATAGGGATACCAAAGTATAGTACTTATACAACTCACTAGAGAACAATGTAATTGTTGCTCACCATGCGGTTTTCTTAAGAGGAATACCTATATGTAGTGGTAAGTGGGAGGAAAGTAAAACTCGATGAAAATCGGAGTAATACTATTCCAGGCACTGATTCCTTAATGGAACACAAATAGTTCATCAAGGATGAAACTATACCAATAATCTTCAAATACACAAGAACCATGTAAGTCGGAGAGAGTCAGAAAATAACCTGGGGTATGAGTTTCTGATCTCACTTCATAAAGATGTCAATCTTATTGAGGAATACGAACTGACTACGTATGAGGAAGTGATACAATGTATCGACTCCCTATTATGGCAAAGTGCCATGAAGTCCGAAATGGATTCCATGTATAACAACCAAGTTTGGATACTAGGTGTTGTACCGAAAGGCATTGTGCCTGTTGGTACTATATAAGTCTTCAAGGAAGACGTAAATGGAAGACAACATACCAACGTACTAAGCTAGGCTTGTAGCGAAAAGGTATCGTTATCAACATTGTGTTGATTACGACGAAACATTTTACATGTTTCCACGGTAAATCCATTTGGATAATGCTTGCTGATGCTGCATATTTCATTTATGAAATATGGAAGCTGAATGCCAAAACCGCTTTCCTTAACAGAAACCTTTTGGAGGATGTTTATAACTTCCTGACGGTTTGTCATACCAAAATGAGCAAACAAGGTTTGCGAGTTATTTCGATCCATGGATGGATTGATGCAAGTATTGAATTCTTGGAATTATTGTTTTGATGTAATCATAATGGTGTATGATTTAATTCAAAACAAAAATGATTCTTGTGTAAATAAGGAGGTTAGTGGGAGCGCACTGACAATGTTAGTCCTAAGTAATAATGACATGTCATTTCTTGGAAATGATATTCCCATAATACAGTCGGTGAAAGCTTGGCTTTCGAGAAAATTCTCCGTAGAATTCTTGGGAGAAACAACCTTATTCTAGGAATAAAGATCTACTGGGATAGATTTAAAGTTGTTAGTACTCTCTGAGAACCCGTACATTGAAATAAATGTACGCGACCTGGTGTCTCATATGCTTTGAGCATATGGAGTCACAATCAGGCCAATCCAAGTGATAGTCACTAGATTGAAGTTAAGAAAATCCTTTAGTATCTTAGAGAACTAATAATGCTGTCTTAATCCATGGAGAATGAGAACTTGAAGTGACTGGGATCACTGCTGCAAGTTTCCTAACCAATAAAACGACTATAAGTCATAAAATGGTACTATACAGTTTGAATAACGGGACAGTGAGCTGGAAATCTTTCAACCAAGATACTGTTACAGAATAAACAACAAACGTGGGTTATTGCTGCAGCTGAGGCTGTAATAGAAGCCATTTGGGTCGATAATAAATCTAATTAGATTAGATATAGTTCTGTTAGCAGCTGAGCTAGGCTACAGCGCAGGCTAAAGAATTAATGGTCTCATCAACGATCCAGATATATACTTCGACTATCCATCTGATCCGTTCAGATCATACATCGTGGCGATGTGATGATCGTATAAATCGCATCAGATGATAATCATGAAAATCCACTGACGAAAGCATTTTCTCAGCAGAAATTTGAGCGAACCGTACATAGTTCGGGTCTAAGACACTCGAGTGACGGGCTATAGGCCAAGTGGGAGATTGTTGGACAGTTATGACCTATAGTGTCACTATTTATACAGATCATGGTGTTGTTGTACAAATTAACTATGTGACAAAGGAAATTGCTCTTTTATCATTTGTGATTAGATCACCAAGATGTATAAATGATGAAGGTCCTTATGATTAGTTCCTGGATTGAGATGATATGAGACCGTATCAATCCACGAAGGTTTAATCATTAAATATCCCTAGTCATAGTATTATCGAGATTGGACATCGATAATGCGTAAAAGACTAGTATTACACTTGTGCGCGTTGTGAGGGCATAACGACATAGTTCTCATATATTTGGGTATAGGATACTCATACAAGTGTAGTAGGAGGTTGTGTTTTACCGATGGTACAGAAAATAGCTTCGCTCTGGATAGAACCCTCGGAATTCCATTGGTAGTATGACTATGTGTCTATGGAAGTCTGAATCAGGGTAGGTGTATTTGGTCTTAACCTGAGACTTGCACCGCTAATACTTGCGACAATCAATATACTTTGGTTTTAGGTCATCCAGGGCTTTAACTGGTTCTGTGTACGCCTCTGCTGGGTATATTGAGAATCGTAGTGTGTTGGGTGTGATGTCAAGACGGAGGTATCACTCCAGTCATATTGGAGATGATGGTCACGTAGGATACGGGACTGGTTCTCTCATATGCTGCAACTATCGGGATATTATGACTAGGTCATGTTTATCCGATTATAGAGACTAGTTACCAGAGATCCGATATGTTCTTCGTATGAGGTTGACACAATTCCAGCCCCAGGCCTAGCATGTGACATCCGATACTGGATCGAAATATGTAATACTACGTATACTACGCCTGATATAGATCACTTATTCCTGTAAGGATATTTCTGGAGAATTGGGTAGGCATGACGCTTTGCTAGAAGCCAACCTTGTCTTGTAAATCGGTACAAACGTAGTACTAGGTACGTACGTGTTCGGATAGTCCGACGACCGAATTTACTGCCAATATATCCGGGGATCTCATGGGTCGCTTCCCGATGATTCACCGATGACGTATGACTCGCACTTTATTAATCTGGGATTAATTAATAAGAGAGAAAATTAATCTGAGATTAATTACGGAGATATTTTATCTGGGATAAAATATATAAACGAGAGAAAGCGATTAATTTGGAGTTAATCGATAAAATAATATATTCGATATATTATACGAAATTGGATTTCGACTCGGAATTGAAATTAGATTTTAATTCGAACGAACGAGTTAATTTAGAATTAATTCGTTAGCGACGTGAATAGTGATTTTGCTAGGCATAATTATTTAATTACGTCGCAATGGAAAATTCATTAATTTGGAATTAACGAACCCGAGCCCGAGAGTGTTTGCTGGCGCACTCGCATTGCGAACTTAAGTGCGGCCCATAAGTCACATCTAGCGTCAAATCATTAGTCACATCAAACGTCAAATCACTTGTCACTTTGAGTGATGTGACAATTGGTCACATGATTGATTGATGGAGGTGGTTGGCATTAAAGCCTTGACTTTTTGAAAAGCAAAATAAGGAAAATGAATTTTGTAAATTCATTAAGGGTATTAGATACTCAATTTTCCCAACTACCAACACTTAACACACATTTCTCTCTTCTCTCTTCTCTCCTTCACGCCCAAGGGGCTGCACTTCTTCTTCTGTTTTCTGCTCAGTGCGAGACAAACAAAGAGAAGCAAGTGATGATTTTGTTGCAAAATCAAGAGTGCTAGCACACAATGGAGTCATCCTAAGGTGATAGGGAAACCTACTTGTGAGCATGGAATCACTTCACCAAGCTTGTAGCATCAATTGAGGACCATGATTGAAAATTGGAGAAGCAAAATTCAGCTCACTGCCGAGACCACCTTGGAGGGAGAAAAAGATTTTTGTTCTTCGTCGCATCGCTCAACCGCTCAATGTAAGTATTCTGCAACTTCTTTGATGTATCATACTTACGTTTCATTGCTTTATCCGATCCTCGGGGCTTAGAGAAACCCAACAAGTGGGTCCGCAAACACTCCCGGGCTCGGGTTCGCTAATTCAAAATTAACGATTTTTCCGTTGCGACGTAATCAAATCAAATTTAATTAAATAATTATGCCTAGCGAAATTACTATTCATGTCGCTAGCGAATTAATTCTAAATTAACTCGTTTGCCCGAATTAAAATCTAATTTTAATTCCGCGTCAAAATCTAATTTCATATAATATATCGAATATATTATTTTATCGATTAATTCCAAATTAATCGTTCTATCTCTTTAAAATCTCCATAATTAATCCCAGATTAATTTTCTCTCTCTTATAATTAATCCCAGATTAATAAAGTGCGAGTCATACGTCATCGGTGAATCTTCGGGAAGTGACCCATGAGATCCACGGATATGTTGGCAGTAACTCCGGTCGCCGAACTATCCGAACACGTACGTACCTAGTACTACATTTTTACCGATTTACAAGACATGGCTAGCTTCTAGCAAAGCACCGTGCCTACCCAATTCTCCAGAAATATTCTTAAAGGAATATGTGATCTATATCAGGCGTAGTATACATAGTATTACGTATTACGATCCAGCATCGGATGTCACGTGCAAGGCCTGGGGCTGGAATTGTGTCTGCCCTGTACGAAGCACATAGACACATAGTCATACTACCAATGGAATTCTGAGGGGTCTATCCAGAGAGAAGCTGTTTCCGTACCATCGGTAAACACAACCTCCTATTACACTTGCATGAGTATCCTATACCCAATATATGAGAACTATGCCGTTATGCTCCCACAACACGCACAAGTGTAATACTAGTCTTTTATGCATTATCGATGTCCAATCTCGATAATACTCTGACTATGGATGTTTAATGATTAATCTTTGTGGATTGATATTGTCTCATATCATCTCAATCCGGAACTAATCATATGTACCTTTTCTCATTTATACATCTAGGTAATCGAATTACAAATGATAAAAGGGCAATTTCCTTTGTCACATAGTTAATTTGTACAACAACACCATGATCTATAAAAATAGTGATGCTATGGGTCATAATTGTCCAACAATATGATGATGAAGGTTTTTTTTACTCTCTATTTTTGCTTTAGTAAAAATTATATGAAGGAGTTAGAACTATGGAAAAATGAAATTAGGGCTCAATTTATAGGGAGGATCAAACACTACTGCCCCAGCTATATGGCTGAGACCGATATGCCGGTCTCAATGAATTTCCTTTATGGCTGGACATACAATACCTTTTCTACTTCTGTGAATTTCCTTTTTTTAAGACCTGCCAACTGTTTTGAGTTAATAATGTGCACATTGATTGTATTAATCATCCTGCTTGTACTTGATTAGGATGAAAATTTGAAGAAGCTTGTCTTTTTTTGCCGAATAATAAATAAAACTTGTTTGTCTATGTTATTGGGTGTTATCGATCCCATTTTTGCTTTCTTCTTGCATTTGACTTTACATTTACATAGGTGAAATACAACTAAATTAATTAATCACACTGATATTTAGTTGCCTGAGTAGTGAGTTCCCCAGCCAAACATACTGTTTTTGGCCAAGTACTGTCAAAAGCCGCAATATAATTAACTGAAAGTAATGAGTTCCCCAAGCCAAACACCTTTGCGATTTGATACTCCAGTGATTTTTTTTCTACTTTCAATTTTTAATTATTCATCTTTTTAGTTTTTCCTAATTGTTTGTTGTGTCTTTAGTTAATTTCACGGGACATACAACACCAACTGGGCAGGTATATTATTTGGGTATCAAATCAGGTACAAATTTAGTTCAAAATTCGGTTCTATAACCAGTTCTAAATTCGGTTCCAGAAATTGGTTCTACATTCAGTTCTAGAAACCGATTCTATGGTCCGGTTCCGATTCCGACCATTTTGGATTCGGAACTGGACCGGTTAAAATTGGTTCCAAAAATTTAGAACCGGAACCGGACAGTTTACAACCGATTTCGGTTCCAAACCTGGAAAATCGGTCTGGTTCCAACCGGTTCTGGGTAAAACCGGAACTGGTGCTCAGCCCTAGTGATTAAGTGTTGATTTAGCATAGTTTTACACCTTGTTTTGGAGTTAACTCACAAACTTGGAATGAGGGGTGTATGGGCCGAAACTTATGGGTGTGAAAGGATGAAAATTTTGTTTTTTGTTTTTTTTTTTTTTTAATTAATTCAAGTGTCTAATAGTGTTTGGTAGGTACTAGAGAGATGTTATGCCTTTTTATCATTTGAAATTCTCAAAGGGAAGAATGACCTTCATGGATGAATGGGTGATTGGTGGAAAATGGTATTGTTGTGTTGTATGGTGACATGAACAATTTATATAGCATTCTAGAGAGATACTTTATTTCTATGTTGATGAATTTGGCATGTTATGTATGTGTGTGTTGAACTTCTATAGCAGCCACAACATTACTTGCCTCAACCCCGATAGTGATGGTTCCACTATCGTGCATGAATTTCATTATTTGATGTAACGTCGACGGCACCCCTACAAGTTTATGGAACCAGGGCCTTCCCAATAGAAAGGTAAAACTAGCTAGGATATTTATTACTGTGAATTCAACTTCTTCTTTAAATGGCCCACCATGACTATGGCCATAAAAGTGCCTTCTACTCCCATTTTCTCTGTCATCATAGGCAGTGTTGTCATGTTGGAGGGGGCCAGCTACTCTGACTGGATGCCTAGTATGGGAAATATCTTTAGTTGGTAAACATTAATAAAGGATCTGTCATCCATCATCACCCATGAGGTCCTTCTGCCTTTAACTTATGCCTTGATGAACAATGGCTAGTTGTGGTTTCTTGCCTCCATTGGGATCTCCTTCTCAGATAAGGTGATGATATGTTTCTTTTTTTAATGGACAGACCTGATGACTACCATTGGGTATGTGTATGCATACACCATTATTTTTCCTAGGCTTTGACCATGGCTCTCTTGTGTTCTTGAGAGGACATAATAAATCCCATTTGTTGATCTAGGCTAGAGTTTTCTTCAATTGTTGGAGCACCATGTTATCTCTCTCCTTTCTTCTTCTTTTTCTCATTTCTTTTTCTCATTTCTTTTATTCTTTTATTCCTTCATTTATTAGCAACGTCATTGTATTGTCGGACACTCTTAGTCATTCCCTTAACTTCTTCCTCGTCTCTGATGGAAAACTCCTCCTAAAACCCATCATATTCTCCAACTTCATTGTCACTACTATCCTATATACCCATTATATGAGCCTGCCTGTAGAAGGTTTACAAGACGTGTTTTTCAGGTAGGCCAGAGTTGATCATATATGTTGTGGTGGTATGGCATGATGGTTTCATAAGGGGTTTCTATTGTTACTGGGCTGGTTATTTTCGGGGTCAGTGATTTTATAGCTATCAATGAGGCCTTGGATTTCATGCCTAAGGTGGTTATAATTGTCGGTGACATGTCATTTTTATGGAAATTGCAATACTAATCTAGGTTGAAATGTTGAGGTACAAAGTTTGGTAGTTTTTTGGGATCTAGGGGTTTTAGCAGGCCATGCCTTTTAAATTTCTCAAACACCTTTGATAGAGGTCTGCCAAGGTTGGTAAATATTATATTTCGGATAATAGTAATTTCAGTAGGTGTAACTTTGGATTTGGAAGGCCTTCCAAGAGTTCTTTTATTTTGGCTATATAATTTCTTGTTTTCAACATCCTCTTCTTTTATATCCATGGCAATCTCTTAACTTTCGAAAATCTGAAATCATAGAGGTCATTCTATTTTTCTTGATTATTATCTTGATCTTGTCATTCTCCAAGGGACGTGTCTGCATCTTTGGAAGTTGGCTTCTCCGGCGATCAACGTACTCCTTAAAGCTCTCGCTAACTTTTGTTTGGTGATCTCCAAGTCACGGAATGACGAATCTATCTCTATGTCTGTGACCTACTTGTTTAGGAAGGCTTCGATATATGCTCTCAAATCATCTTTAATTTTCTTCTCAAGGTTATAGTACCATACCATGGGTGCTGCTTCCAATGACATACCTAAAACTTTTCCACTTGGCTTTGAAGTACTCAATTCACACTCATCAATGATACATATTGTCAGAGATGCTCTTTTGGGACTCCGTTCCCGTTGAATTTCACCATTTCAGACATTTTAAACTAGGTGGGTAGTTATTTCTTAAATGCCATAGCTTCATAGTCCATCAAATCCTCATGATCAGCCAGATGTTCTACTTATATGTAAATGTCCGGTCAGACATGTAGGAGTTTAGCCGAATGTACTGTGTGATCCATAAATATAGAATTGTAGTAACAGATGCAACAGTAAACATTAAACTAATAAAAAAATCATAACAGTTTAAATAAGATGAAAGTAAATAAACGGAATAATAGGAAATAGAGGAACATATCAGAATATGTTAAATTATTCTGAAAATAGTGAAATAACATGCAAGTGTGCAAACAGTAATACAAAAGTAGTAAATAAAACTAGTACTGGTCTATAAATTAGTACAACATTAGTAAAATAATAAAGGAACATATTAGAGTAAAAATCTCATCTTCCTAGCCTAATAGAGGCTCGGCCGGACATTACATATAACAGGCAAGATATAGATTATAACAGTAACATCCGACCGGACTTTTCTAATAGTCTAACCTGAAATTCTACGTAAATCATAAATGCATAAATATGCAAAATAGATACGATAATAAACATTGACACATATGGCATAAAAAACAAGCAAAATAAAATAAACATCCTTCTATTGGTAAGTGAAGTTGTATCCCGAGTGCGGACCATATTACCGTCCATTCAGAATTATCTATGGAACTTATGTCTGTGTTTCCATCCTATATACCACGAGGATCCTATGGCCGAATATTATATCTCAGTAATGTCCGCCGAATCTAGGATAGATCAGGACAGATATCATTTACATATCAGAATATGCCAACAGAATCATGCATAAAATAACCAATTCATAATGAGCTAAGTAACGTGCAACTAAAATAGTGACAACAAAAATAGGAATAAAAATAGGCATTAATATATAAAGTAGTAATAGAAAGATATTGATGCGTGCAAACAATGGAATATCAGGTATATATATGTGTGTGCTCATGTCAGGTCGGATGTGTCTTAGATCCGACCGGAGATACTGTATTGCAAGTAGAAGCTAAAAAAATATAATGATAAAAAAGGTAAACACAGGTCTTACTTTTACATTGTCTGGCTCAAGAAGAACCTCTTAAGTGTTAGGATGCTACTAGATTCGTACCGGAAGGGGAGAAACTCCAGGAATCAGAAGATGTTTTTTTCTCTCTCTCTCTCAAGAATCAAAATTTCAGGGCTTCTTTATGATGGATTATGGATCATTTTTGGAGGGAAGACATTTCTTTTATAGTGTGAATGAATGATATGAGAATGGAAGGGGACGAGAATCCCACATTGGCCTCATCTCTGTCTGAAGTTATTGGCATTACTGTAGACTATGACGTTTGATCAATGTCTGGCCGGACGTATAATTTGAAATATAAGTCTGGTCTATCATTGATCAGTCTATGACTTTATCTCTTGGTAATTTGCACATGTGTTGACCACTTTAATACTTGTTCGGTTGGATGTTAAATTTGAATTTCATATCTGACTTGCTACAATTAGATCCCGTGTCTTTGGTAACTGACATTCTTGAACATTCAATTATAGATATGACTTATTCGGCTGAATTTAGGTTTTTAGGGTGAGTCAAGGTGAACATAGGTGATGTCTGACTGACTTTTGGTTATATCATTTGGAGTTCCTTTCTTTCTTTGCACTCATCTTGCAACTTTCCCAAATTTTAGGGGTATTCTTGTAAGAGACTCATTATCGGGCTATGCGTAAAAAACAGTGTCTATAGTCGCTCCACTTGGTAGGCTTGTGCAGTGTGGGACAATGACAAGTCTATCAAAGTTTCGCATGTATTTTTATTTACTTGGTTCGTTGGGCATTGTCTGACTTTGCTGTAGTTTGTTTATTTATTGATTTATGAGCCCTCGGACCCTCAGATGGTAAGATGATTCAATCTCTACTGTCATAGTGGTTGCACCTTGAACCCCTGATGCCTTGATCGATTATGAGATGCCTCGATCTCTATTCTGATAATTATTAGACCATCGTCCCCTTGATGCCTCGATCGATTGTGAGATACCCCGATCTTTGTTCTAATAGTTATTTGACCCTTGCCCCATCGATACTTCAATTGGTTATGAGATGCCTCGATCTCTGCTGTCATTGGTTTGGACCCTTAGCCTTCTGATGCATCAATCTGTTGTGAGATGTCTCAATCTCTGTTGACATAGTTGTTGGACCCTTAGCCTCCGATGTCTCGATCGATTATGAGATGCCTCGATCTCGTTTTCTTCTTCCAGGTTTGCTTGATTTTCATCTTTCAAACCTGAGATCCATTCCCAGATTTTCTTAACACCTTTTGACTGTGTCCCCAAACATGAGCTTTGATTTCACTATCATTTCCAAATATATTTTCAGGGCTCTTATCCTAAGAAGCTTTAGTTCCTTATGCGAATGCTGGCCTCACCATGAAGTCCCCACTTTTCCATTTTATCTTTAGAGCTTTCTCTCTAAGGAATTTGTATTCCAATATTCTCTTTCAAGTGGGCTTCGCCCCTATTTTCTATTTTTGGATGCACCTCGCCTCTAACGCAGACTCATTATTCTATAGCTGCATTCTAGCTCTGAAACCTTCCAAAACATATCCAGCCAGATTTGGTATCTTTATCCTGTTAGACAATTATGACCCATAGCGTCACTATTTGTAAAAGACATTGTGGTTTTTGTACAAATTAATTATGTAGCAATGGAAATTGCATTTTATCATTTTGTAATTTGATTACTTAAATATATAAATGATAAAAGTCCATATGATTAGTTCCGGATTATAAGATATGAGACAATATCAATCCATAAAGGTTTAATCATTAAATATCCCTAGTCGTAGTATTATCGAGACTGGACATCGATAATACGGAATAGACTAGTATCGCACTTGTGCGTGTTATGGAAGCGTAACGGCATAGTTCTCATATATTTAAGTATTGGATACTTATGCAAGTGTGATAGGAGGTTGTGTTTACCGATGGTACGGAAACAGTTTCGCTCTGGATAGACCCTGCGGAATCCCATTGGTAGTATGACTATGTGTCTATGGGAATCCGCATCAGGGTAGGTGTATTTGGTCTTAACCTGAGACTTACATCGCTAGTACTTGCGACAATCAATACTTTTGGTTTTGGTCGTCCATGACTTTAACAGGTTCTGTTACGCCTCTTCTGGGTTTATTGAGAATCGTAGTGTATTGGGTTTGATGTCAAGATGGTAGTATCACTTCAGTCATATGGAGATGATGATCATGCAGGGAAACAAAACTGGTACTCTAAATGGTTGCAACCATCGGGACAATATGACAAGGTCATGATTATCCGATTAAAGGGACTAGTTGCTTGTAATCCGATATATGCTTCGTACGGGGCAGACATTATTCCAGCCTCAGGCCTTGCATGTGACATCCGATACTGGATCGCAATACGCAATACTACGTATACTACGCCTGATATAGATTATATATTCCATTAAGAATATTTCTGGAGAATTGGGTAGGCACGGCTTTGCTAGAAGCCAACCATGTCTCGTAAATCGATAAAAATGTAGTACGAGGTACGTACGTGTTCGGATAGTCCGACGACCGGATTTACTGCCAACATATCCAGGGATCTCGTGGGTCGCTTCCCGAAGATTCACCGATGACGAATGATTCGAACTTAATTAATCTGGGATTAATTTCGGAGAGATTTTATCTGGGATAAAATACTACTTGAAGAGAGAGAACGATTAATTTGGAATTAATCGATAAAATAATATATTCGATATATTAAACGAAATTAGATTTCGACGCAGAATTAAAATTAGTTTTTAATTCGGGCTAACAAATTAATTTGGAATTAATTCGCTAGCGACGTGAATAGTAATTTTACTTGGCATTATTGTTTAATTAAATTTGATTTAATTACGTCGCAATGGAAAATTCGTAATTCGGAATTAACAAACCCGAGCCCGAATATGTTTGCGAGGCCACTCCGATTTTGAATCTAGTGCGGTCGTAAGTCACAACGCTCGTCACATCACATGTCACTTTAGTGATGAATGTCAAGTCACCTTTTGATGAATGACAACCAATCACTATTCATGATGTTGGTTGTTGAGGGCAATTAATGCATTTTTCCCTCCAAATTGGTTTTTGACTTTTGGAAAGTAATATACCAAAATTTGGATGAGATTTTTTGCATTATGTTTTTAGAAAACAAAATACCAAAAACTTGAAACTTGAAACTCTCACATTTGCTCCATTTCCGTGAGCCTCCTTGAAGAGAAGAAAATTGTTTTTCTTTTCTTCACTTGCTAGCACCTTTAAAGAATCATTCAAGGTGTTAGGGAAATCCATCTTTGAGCTTGGAATCAACACAAAGCTTGAGCTTGGATTAAACTCTTCAACAAAATTGGGACCTTGGCCGTGACTTCTACAAGGACAGAAGGAAAGTTTTGTTGTCAACACTTCCATAATCCGCTCATAGTAAGTATGATTCCGCCATACTTCTTTATTGTATTCACATGTTTTTATGCTTGAATGATCTTGGGACAACTTTAGGAACCAACACATCCATATCCGACCGAATATTCATGTATTATATGTTCGATCGGATATCCTTCGAGAATATAAACGGGTAGGCGTTTGCCTCAATTCCCACCGACTCTCTCTTTTTGCCAAGAACCTTCGTTTTAAAAATCTAAAGCCTCTAGCGACCATTTCAAGCCATATTCTTCACCAATGGAACCACATATACTTCCAGCTCCAAAACATGCCCTCGAGGACCCGCATCTACCATTTGTCACCGGCTTGGATCACATCTCTGACCATAAAAAGTCATTTGGTCTCTAATACGGTGATGCCACACCCACACTCTTTGCTTTATGGGACCACGCGTGCTTACGTGTAGAGCCTTTAAGTCATTTCTTCCCCTTTTTCATTTTTCGCGTTTCTATATTTACAATTGTAATTGATATCCGGTCGGACTTTCTATGAAGTCTGGCCTTAATTTAATTTAAACCTGATCTGCTTTATAAATATATATGACCGACCTTATTGAATTACAAATTGATATATGACCAATACTGTGGCCATTCCTTGGGTCTTTTAACATGGTACTGCCTCGTATTTTTGTCTTTCTGCTAACCTGTCTATATCTCCTACAGCTGGATACTTCTCATCGGAAGGCTAGAGGCAACTCTGTTAATAATGGTATGACAAGCTCTTTTCCGAGGTCCAGGCTCAAATTGCTACAATAGGGTTCACCCATTTTTCCACCGCATCTCTACCTACACCGAAAAACATGAGAATATGGGAATGCAGGCATTGGTAGAAAGGTTGATGGACTCCACTCATATTTTCCATCTCCTGGTCGGTGAGATGATAATCACTTTGGGGGACTTCGCCTATCTGACTAGCATCCTCTGTGAGGGCTAACTACTTGAGTTTGGCTGCAATCTTTATTCCCACATCATCTGGTTCGAATACATTGGACAGCTATTAGGATTCATCCCTAAGGTCCGCTCAGGGGTTATTGCATATGGGGAGCTCCGAGACAATTGGGATAGGAGGGAGCCCAGGACGAGCAGGAGATTGGCCAGCTAGTCCGCTTATTTTTACTGTATATGTTCTGGTGCATGCCTTTATCCAACACCGTAAGTTTTGTCGACCTCTGCCTTCGTCCACATTATACAGGAGTGGGATTGGGGTTCCCCTACTCCAGTGGCTCTCTATTGGGGTATGGACATGAACTACCATAGCAGCCTATACATCAAGGTCTACGACTTCTTGATAAAGGTATGCATATTCACTCTAGTTCTTTTTCTGATTCTGTTATGTTTGTTGACTAATTTTGATCTCTCTTTATTGTCACATGGCTAGGCATACAAGTTCAGCATCCTGGCATGATTATTCCCTATCTCCCGGGAGATAGTGGTGTCCCTAATTTTGTCACGGTGTGGTGAGTCTACCGTGGGATCCTTGGAGTCTCATGGCATCAACGTGCACCAAGCTCAGCTGAACGATCTGATTAACCCCTCTTCTTTATTCCTTTTAAATTGACCGAGTATGGTGGAAAACTCCGATCCATGTTTTTCCAGAGTCCACCCAGTCATCGTTTCAGAAAAATAGCATGCCTTCCATGTTTTTTGGCCTCAAGATTGATGGAGAGGATCCTATGGCGACCCTTAATGGCTTTCATGCACATGTCTTCCTTACTGATGGTGACTATCAATAGTGGGCATGTTCTGCTCTTATCGGGTCTCTGCCCCTATCAAGGCCTTACCGAGATACTCACTATTGCTTTGAACAAAGTATCTAAGTCAGACTCTGAGTGTGTGTGAATATCTCTGCAAACAGCTTCGATTCTAAGTTTTTAACTAGGTGATTTTGTCTCAATATTCAGTAGTTAATGGGTCAAACCATCCTGACTATGTAAAATTATTCTGTCTGATTACAAAATGCCCAAAGTGAGGTATATGATTTTATTTTTTTTATTTTTTTAACATCTTTAATCCATGTAGCGAGTTTTAGGCTAGTGACTCCCAAACCATTTGGTTTTAGGGTACTAGGTATTAAAAGGTTATACCGTTTGACGGGAACAGTCACTGCTTACTGAGGCAAGACGCCGGGTTACTAAGTAAGAACTTTTTATTGATATAATAATTTTTTTTTATATCATACCTCACAACATAAGACAGAAACAGATATTCAGGCAAAAGGTCATTCATCATTCACCGATTATTTCAACTAGTCACTTTAGCAATTCCTTATTATCTAACTGCTACAGAATTATTTTTTAAGTGCATATGAGTCTGACCTAGATATTAGGTTCAAAGTTTAGGATAAAAGTGAAATTAGCATTTATCTTTTCTTCGAACTTTTTACTGAGACAAACAATCTAATCATTAGACTATATATTTTTCATTTTTTTTTTTGTATTTTTTTTTGAATAAATCATGTAAAAATTAAAACACGCAAAACATGCAAGACACACGACATGAAGGGAATAAAAACATGCAAGAAAGAAAAAAATTGATGGAGAAGACAAATAAAAATAAACAACCTCACCCACAAACCTAAACCTAGCATTGTCCCCAATGCGTTACAAAATAAAAGAAAGATAAAGGAACAATGTTATCGTGATTGTTCAATCATTAGCTTCCTCGTCCTCAATGATGTTGTCCCCTGGATAAGCTGGAATCTAGTTATCACTCAATCCCTGATGATGTGCAATTTGCTGAAGCAGTTGAGCGATGTATTCGACCCGAGATTCCAACCGATCTACTCGTTGTGATATAGAGCGAGATCGGGATGGTCTTCGCGCTGGTTGATGTTGTTGTTGTGTCTGTACATGTGTTGATGAGGAAGCCCCGGCATGTGCAGGCCTCTCTATTTGGAATTGATGGATAATACGAGTGGTTAATGCAGTGGTGGGCTGCATCGATTCTTCCCTAAGGTCCATGGGCACCCTGGCTCGTGTGCATAGGTTTGTAATTAAGATGCAGAACAGTAGGCCAGTTTGTGTAGAGCTTGATGACCAAGCGATGTTGGTCGATATCACCCACCGAAATCAATGGTATATCCCTCCAGCAGACAGTATAATAGGATCATTTGTTCTTTAGTTACATTTGAAATATGGGTCCCCTAACAGCAATGTCCGGGTAAGGAAATGAAACCAAACCTTGGCATCTGGCTTAAGATATCTAGAACTCATCATTAAATATTCCTCGCTGCTACTCATATCCCATGTAGCATTGGGGATGCAAAGTGTTTCTGTAAGATGAGTCATATCTAAATGTTCCCTGGCTGCCGAATATTCATCTGCCTCCATTTCAAGCAACCCATAATACCTATTGATAGTGGACCTATCGAACGTCACATGTTGACCTATCACTAACACCTGGTATGCCTGATGCTAGTAAGCATTGGCGTAGAACTCACAAACAACTGGTACACAAGATGGGTGAGGCTGTTGGCAAAGCTTATGCTAGTGCCTAGTAGCGATGACTCAATCTAGGGGAACTGTCCGGGGTTAATCTCAAAACCCATCTCCATTATCGGGACTTTTTGTCCCATCCCTATTTCATATCATCGCTCAGTAGCTACCGATACAAACTTTGTTGCATCGAAACTCGATCCGAATGCCACTTAGGTTCTCGTTCTCTTAGGGGCCATTTTCAATTTTTATAATTTTGGCAGAATTTCTCCCAAATTTTCAAGATTTCCCAAAATTTCAACCTAAAACTAACACTTCAAAATTTCACAAAATCACCTTTGCCCCCAAATCTACAAATTTATCACTAACAATTTCCACAAACACCACAATTTCACAATTTTAACCATAACAAATGCACTGTTGTTTTTCAGGAAAAATGCGAATCTTTTAAACTTATCCATTAAGATGCGTCTCAAAAGTTGATTCCTTACTCTGCCATCTCTGATGAATTGAATTTTTATCTTCTCGATTTTGTCAAATTTTATTCCGTGATAATCCCGTTTTCACTGGTTTGCTTTGTTTTAAATGCTCCGTCTATGTTTTTCCCTGCAAACATAACACACAAAATAAAAATTGCTACAACATGTATACACAAAATATAAAAATTAAATTTTAAACTTTTGCATGGGTTGCCTCATTGCTAGAGCTAAATTTTTCGTCTTCAACATGGTTTTGGACGTCTCATTAAAGACAATCTCATGTGCGTTGCTTTTGAAGGGTCGCTTCCAACGATAAAGTGGCAAAAAAAATTTATCTTATTCAGTGATTGTGCCACCTTTTTAAACTTTATCGCTCCAGTGGTTCCTGAAAAGAAAGAATGAAAATCAGGAGGTCTCGTATGATGCTTGACTTTGAATGGGATTTTCATTCTGTCAAGCTTTTGGGTGGTGTCTTTGATTTGTACTCCCCAAAATAGTGATGTTTCTCCTGAAGTCATGAGATCTTCAATATGGTCGGACACTTGCTCCTCCATCTGTTCTGCATCTTGCTCCACTTTTTCATCACATATGTATTTTAGCATTTCCTTGTTCAGCTCTTCAACTGTCATATGTGCAATGCATGATTCATAAGTGTCAATCTGAGGATGTAAAGATATGTATGATTGTAGGTTTTTATCCTCTGTGGTTGGTATGAACGCCTCAGGTAGCTCTTCTTCAAACATATGTGCAATGCATGCTCTAAGATCTTCATTATAAGAATGTAGAGTTTCATCTCACTTGTTGGTGTAGTTGTACAGATAGCTCTGCTACTTGTTCCTTCTCAAAGACCGATGAATAATCAAGATCAAATTGAGATTATGCCTGTTCGGGCTCCTAAACTGATACCTCTACCTCATCCTCCTCACATGTTTAGGTATCATCATGAAACTCTTGATATTCGAAGGCTTCATCGGTGTTATTTGAATTTGCTCCGGGAGGTATGTAGTTCTAGTTATTGATTATTTGTCTCAATTCATTTACCAGTCTCTCTAAGGTTTTTATTTGACTCAGAAACGTTGCATCCTTATTAGCTTCCCGTTTCTCGAGCCTGTTCATCAACTGTCTTCCCACTGATGGTTCTGGTCCTTGAAGATCATAGGTTGATGGTGGATAAGATGGAAAATATGGTTTAGTGAAATATGCTGATTCTTCATTGACATACCAAGAATGATTATGATAATTCTACCACCCTGAATCATACTGATACATGCATTGATTGATTGGGGGGTTTCGGGGAATGGGCGCAGTGGAAGCGCGGTTCGGGCGAAATCGTAATTTAAAAACTTTTCCAAATTACCGAATAAATTATTCAATATCTAATATGAATAATTTATTCATATTTCACCTAAACCTATTTATTCGATATGAAATAGCGACATAAATATATATGAAACGTCGCGAAACTTTTACGAAAAATATTTTTCCGTAAAATGGCCTAAAATGTATTTTTGACCGAACCGACTACCCGACACTTATGGGGACTACCCAGGTCAGTCCTAATAGTGTCAGGCCAGTTCATGGACTGCCCGAACAGTCACAAATTCACTGTTTCGACAGCCGTCACCCGATTGGCTCAAAAGTCACCCGGTAACGCCGTTTTTGACCGTTTTCGCTTATTTCAACTTCGAAACACTTTCTGGTAATTGTTCCAACTCCAAAAATACATCCAATACATTCATAACACATCAAATGCCTAACAAAATTTCCAGTTTAATCACAACCGATCCAGAACCAAAAATTACATAATTTCATGCTTTAAAACCAAATTTTCAAGATTAATCCAATTAATCACAACACCAAATCAAGTCACCACATATGAACAACCCAGGAATAATTATAGGTGTCACAAGAGTGGTTATAACACTCTAGAATAGCAACTCATCAACAATTGATCAAATTGGACAATAATTACACTAATTACTTCCAAAACTACTTCACACATGCAATATAACTTCCAATCCATCATTCACAACCAAAATCCCCAATTTTCAGAATTGAAAAAACCTTAGAACATTTCTAAAACATCAAGAAACAAGAAACTAAATTTCCAGACTTAGAACTTTGAAGACTTACCTTAAATCTCCTAAATCCTTAGCTATTTTTCTTGATTTTCCTTCATTTCTTCATGGATTTTCAAACACATTTTGAGACCCATTTTCTTATTGAGACTCTCGGCAATGGTGGTTAAAGAAGATGAAGAAAACAAAATTTTCATTTAAAAGCCTTTATTGCTAACTTTGAGAGGCAATATTATCTTTTGACAATTTAATCAATATTAAATAAATACTAAGCTTTTGGTAACCAATCAAATTGATACACATTTTGCTTAATAAATCAATGCCATATGTTCAAATAATAATTGGACAAATTTCATAACAATTATGGAAAAAGATTATTAATTAAACATTTAAATATTTAACAATTAAATATTCAAATAATCAATTAATATAATTATTTTATATATGTATTTTATTTACAATAAATAACAAATACATATATTTAAGGCATGTGTCAAAATCTAATTTGATAAATAATTAATGTGTATCTAATTGTATTATGTATCAAATACAAATACACAATAATTATTATCGGATAAAATCCCCTAATGCATGTGTTATCGTTTAACTATTTAAACGATCTGAATTAACTCACTTAATCCGATGAACTATTATAAATAATTCTTATTATTCATATTGTGTTGCCCAAGTGCTCAACGAGTACACTTCATATTGTAGGACTCTCTAAGTTTAGGTTTATCCGTCACGAAATCCAATTTCGTGTCCATAATCTACCCATTCATGTATTATGATGACCACGGATAATCTCGCTAAACTATGAAAGCTGAGGTCATTGCATACGTATAATCCCTCCGTCACAGGCTATCAATATTATACCTGGGATATAGAAGAGAACGTCAAATCAGTTCGGTATAATATAGTCGACTTTTAATTTACGATCTCTAAATAACACTCGAAACTGATTTCCGAAATTATACCACGGCCATGGATTTACTAGATTGTAAACACGTGAGGATGCCTATGCCCTGTACACAGGACTGACAGATCCTATCTTGATACGCACTTGATATCATGAGCATCAGTCCACACCCAACGAACATGCAGAGGTCTGATCATGAATAGATCGATTACGTGACTGCCATCAAAGTGTGGAGGATAACTAATATCTCCCACTGTGGTATCTCAAGTCAAATGACCAATATGCTCGCTCAACTCGTGAAGATTCCTATTGACGTTGGTGTACCATATATTAGGAAATCTTCAGTGAGTCGTTCATTGTCTTATCAAATAAACACATATATATCTATATGAGTCTCCCGAGACTCATGGTTCATTAAGATAAACCATCGGATCAAGTCACGATATACGACATGTACTGGTCTTAGCGAATTTTACTAACCGACCTGTGTTAGCAAATCTTGACCAGGAACTTTATTTAAGGACATACATCTTATAGTACGCTTCCCAATGTTAATTACAAACTACGTTGTAACTTTGCACTACATTGTAAACCCTAGGGTCTTTGTCTAATATACACGTATCACTAAACCAGAGTTAGTTTCAATTTAATCGTAATTAGATATCTAATCGCAATTAGATATAATAACCGTATAAAACATAATGGTGTTACCATTAAATTAGTAATATTATGGAAAATATAATTGCTCGTATTTATGAATCGGACATAAATTTGTTCCGGATTGGCACTCCGAGCACCAACCCTAACAATTTATCCCACTTTCTCTAGTGCCAATCTACGGTATCCTATACACATCTTGATGCATATCACATACTCATGGCCCTCAAGAGCTCACCTAGCACTCAAGAGGTAGGCAACAACAAGTAAGCCCGCTTAACGAATCGAGTCTGTCCAACAAACCCAACCGTTTTCCTTATTCAGCATCATTCATATTTTGTAGAATCCAAATTCCACATCAATATGACTCAAATGTTATATCAGTATTATGTTATAGCTATTGAGTTGTCTATGTATTTAGAGATCAAATCCAAATATTATGAGACAACCGCAAGCACTACACTAATATAACACTTCTAATCTAGATTGTCACTTTGCAACTTCTTAAGTCAATACTTCAAAAGTCGTAATTGATTCCACTAGTTCAGTAGAATCAACGGTGACACACCCACTGCATCTTTTCTGACATAGACCATCTAATGTCATAATTAGGATCAAAACTAATATAACATCTTGTGGTTGCAGACTAAATTCTCAATGAATAAGAAACTCGTTCTTAATATCTCAAATATCACAAAGAACATGTTTCAAGACCCATCATATGGTCTACTGCATATCAAAATAACTCGTAATAATTACGATTAAATTGATATCTTTAATCGCATGTAATATAGTATTCATTACGCCATCATCCTATGATGCATAATATTGACTAGACATTCCAATCAATCTTTCTTTCGACAAAGGTATCATCCTTTACGAAAGACGAATACTATATATATAAAAGACATGTTAACTGTCAAACAATTATACTAACTGTCATACAGATAGACTTACTGTGTCCTTTATTAGATCATATCTAATACATTATTAATGGGAATATCTCATAAGTCTCTTAGTTTCATATCATATATAAAACTTTATATCAAATATATTAGAGACTATTCCAACTGATTTCACGGAGAAAAGAAAACTTAGGATATATAATACTAGAAAGAAGTTTGTACGCTCCCACTGACCCTACCAACAATTACATATTCTCTATACTTTGATAAAACCAGACAATCTGACTGATATCAAAATCAGATAACACGAATTTCCAGAAAGCTTACCTGAGTCTACAATAGGCTCTATAAGCTAGTATATCAAACTCTGATTTTAGTAGAATACAAACTCTAGAGCCATTCTAGAATGAACTTCTTCAAACAAAGAAATCACGACGGATCTCTCATTCGAAGAAATCACTGAAGAACACCATTTTGCATTCTTTAACTAAAATACATAGTTTAATATCAACATTAACCAACAGATCTTTAACTGTTCAATTAGTGTGACGAGAGACAAGTTTTCTCAGAATCTACAATAGACTACTGAGTATAACTTTCACATTGTCATACTATAAAAGTCAAACCTTTATCAAGCTCACTTTTCTTTTCTGCGCAAATAATTTGCACAGTTTATGAACTATTCATAACGAAAGCCTAATCAAGTTCTAAACATGATCGTAGTAAGCCATTAACAATTTTAGATCTATGGTTCAATGGTAATTTCCGAAATCGATATCAAATATCGCTCCCACTATAAGTTATAAGATAATTTTCTTCGATAAGAAAACAACATAACCAATAAGTATCAAATAATTCGCAAATTATTCTGATATCCTATTGAACTTATATGGAAGATGTCTAAGGGTCTTTTCATCTTATCAATTATGTAATTCCATTACAGTTTATTACTTTCACATTTGACTTCAATAAGTCAAGTCTTTTCTACAGTTGTCAACATTCGATGTTACTTACCAAGTAATAAAATAATTTTATTACTCGGGATCGTAGAAAAGATATTTTATCAAACAGAATATAATATTCTTTCAAATAGAATAAATGATAAACCTTACTTGTACCTCTAAGGCGCAAGTACTTTCAATTATATAACCATTATACAAAAGAAAGTTTCAAATCTTAAACTTTTCAAGATTCGAATTTTCTACTATACACATCATATATTTTCTACTGTAGAAACTAATGGAACTTTAATTAAATTGATGAATTGGTGTTACTAGAGGATAATCCCAAGAGTATTGAAAACCAATTCGGTAACACTCAATATCAACGAATCAAATCATATAAGATTCGATAACTCCTACTGACCAATTTCATCAATATGGAATCGTGGAAGTTTAATACTAAGTAAGAATCACATCCATTAAATAACTTTAGAACTAATTGCCTTAAATTTACATATTTGATCATATCAAATATCATTGAACAATTCAAAAATTCAAGATGAATTTTAAAATTATAGTTTTCAACACTTCAAATAGAATATCTTTTGAACCATTCAAAATATTCTATTTGCGTTTTATCAGAAACATATTGAAAGTTCTCGAACCGTTTAAGACGTTCAACATGTTCTCTATTAGAAACACGTAACTAAGTCTTGACAAATCATTAACTGAGTTACGAAGTAAAGAAAACTATCTAAGGTAATTTCCAATTCATTAAACTACATACATCCAATGTATCAGTTTAATAAATCAGTGGTCCAATGACGATCATTGGTTAAATGAGATTGAATCACATCCTGATTACAATATTCATTAAATGGAAAAGTATATATGGTGTGAACTCGTATCAAACCATCCTCTACCATAAGGAATAAGCATATAATGCTTTTAAGATAAAATCTCATAAAGCACAGTTCTCACTCTTAATGTTTATCTTTACATTAATGACACTACTAGTCATAATAAAATATATAACAACTGTTTATATAGAACAAGTAACTATCCAATAGTCACAAGTTCTGATATCAAATATCAAAACAGATATTAAACATTATTTTAAATAACTTGAGAGGAGATATGGTTTCCAATATCTACAGTTGTCGTATTGTGAGAATCAATATTCTCTATACACAACTATACGCATCTCCTTTCTTAAGCTTTATAATTTGCGTTCAATTATTCGCAACAATTGCAAATGATTGATTAGCAATCTGTGTCAAACACGTGACTTCTAAAAGTCACTAAAAGCAAAGAAATGTCATTATAAGATAAATAAATACTAATGAGGTTTTCTTAATGCCAGTCAAGAATCTCGAGATATAAACCATTCAAGTCAATTCTTACTGCATAAGAAACTATTCTCTCTAGAATTATATCCTTAAGCAGATATCCTATTAGATTACCTAATCGCGACTTAGAAACTAAGTCACAAACCATCTTGATTTTCAAGAAAAATCGGAACAACAGTTCCCGATGGTTTGAACTAATATAACAATATCTAAGTCTACTGTCTTTCTAGAACCTATTCTAGAAACTCGCAACTATAAGTAAAGTCAGATAACATATTCAAGTAATAAACATGCAGTGGATTAGAAGTAAAATTCTATAAATAAAATATAATAAAAGGAAAACGAAGCAGAATTTTCCAAAATATTACACACTGCTTAAGTTATGGATTTTTAACCCAGCAGTGTCTCCCACTACTTTACGTAATACCGTAATCCCCAATGGACAACGGGAATTCAATAATTAAATCGAATTTCACAGTGAGAGTAAGATCCAATGAATATATTTCGACTTACATCTTTGGCTCGATCTCGCCTATGTATATTCATTAGGTAGACAACTCATTGCCAATCACTCACCAGTAACTCCTGGTTTTGGTCCTGCCCGTTTCTCGTTGTGACAGCTTTGACACGTTCAGAAGGAGGCGTATCAAGGCTACACTTGTCAGTGACAAACTCAAGTTACCGATGTAGTCCTGACAGCTTTGGCACGTTAATATTTTCACTTTCACTTGAATTTGTCCAGTATCAATATACAATCGGTATGGATAATAATTCTAAAACCTACACCCTCACAGCTTTGGCACGATCTCAGATGCAGTTATATAAAGATACCCATAAACCGTACTGACAAGACGGACCAAGAAACATGTATCCAATACACGTTACTTTACAGCCTTATTTCTAAGCGGGGATTTTCCTCAGGAAGTTATGCTCTACATCAAATGCAGAATTTTAATCTATATCATTTTCTAAACAATTCAATTCCACATTAGAAAAATTAACATAATTTAACCATTAAATTTCCGTTATATTTTATGTTAACGTAGAACCGAAAAGTAAAGAAACATATCTAGATTACATGCATGTGCGAACATTAAAATTGGATTAAATATCAAATATCAAGCATGAATAATGTTTTGGATGAAGCATCAGACCTGCTCTGATACCATTTTTATTGGGGTTTCAAGGAATGGGCGCAGCGGAAGCGCGGTTCGGGCGAAATCGTAATTTAAAAACTTTTTCAAATTACCGAATAAATTATTCAATGTCTAATATGAATAATTTATTCATATTTCGTCTAAACCTACTTATTCGATATGAAATAGCGACATAAATATATATGAAACGTCGTGAAACTTTTAGGAAAAATATTTTTTTCCGCAAAATGGCCTAAAACGTGTTTTTGACCGAACCGACTACCCGACACTTATAGCGACTGCCCAGGTCAGCCCCAATAGTGTCAAGGAAGTTCATAGGCTGCCCGAACAGTGACAAATTCACTGTTTGGAAAGCCGTCACCCGGTTGGCTCAAAAGTCTTCCGGTAACGCCGTTTTTGGCCGTTTTCGTTTATTTAAACTCCGAAACACTTTCCGACAATTGTTCCAACTCCCAAAATGCATCCAATACATTTATAACACATGAAATACATCAAAAAAATTTCCAGTTTAATCACAACTGATCCAGAACAGAAAATTACATAATTTCATGCTTTATATCCAAATTTTCAAGATTAATCTAATTAATCACAACACCAAATCAAGTCACCACATATGAACAACCCAAGAATAATTCTAGGTGTCACAAGAGTGGTCATAACACTCTAGAATAGAATTTCATAAACAATTTATCAAATTGGTCAATAATTACACTAATTACTTCCAAAACTACTTCACACATGCAATATAACTTCCAATCCATCATTCACAACCAAAAGCCCCAATTTTCAGAAATGAAGGAACCCTATAACATTTCTAAAACATCAAGAAATAAGAAACTAAATTTCCAGGCTTAGGGCTTTGAAGACTTACCTTAAATCTCTTAAATCCTTAGCCTGTTTTCTTGATTTTCCTTCATTTCTTCAGGGATTTTCAAAACAAAATTTGAGACCCATCTTCTTATTGAGACTCACGGCAATGGTGGTTAAAGAAGATGAAGAAAATAAAATTTTCATTTAAAAGCCTTTATTGCCGACTTTGAAGGGCAATATTGTCTTTTGATAATTTAATCAATATTAAATAAATACTAAGCTTTTGGTAACCAATCAAATTGATACACATTTAGGTTAATAAATATATGCCATGTGTTCAAATAATAATTGGACAAATTTCATAACAATTATGGGAAGAGTTTATTAATTAATCATTTAAATATTTAACAATTAAATATTCAAACAATCAATTAATATAGAACTGCTCGTATTTATGAATCGGACATAAATATTATCTGGATTAGCACTCCGAGCACCAACCTCAACATTATCATCCCATATCTCACATTTGATCATTGTGTTCTGAAATGGTTGAGCAAATGTTGTGTTATTTCTCTCTAATATACATGGATAGTTGTTGGGCTGGACAACAGGCCTCAGAAAACTGGACCGCTGCTCCCTGATTTGGGGTGTATCTTCACCTCTTAAAGTTCGTAATGCTTCCATCACCCAATAATGTTCCATTTTTAACCACATGAAAATAAAAGAAAGAAATAAAAATTACAGATAAAAATAAAGAAAATTAGATACAAGTAAAATAGATAGCCTCAAAATTAATAACGTAAGAAAAATAATTCCCCAGCAACGTCGCCAAAAACTTGATCAATGGTAAACACACACGTAACGCAAGTGAATGATGAATACTAAAAGGTGCATATTTATCAGACGATAAGTCAATCCTTTTACACTTATAGTTTCACTAATCCTATTAAATTGACACAATTGTGAAATAATGTTTTAAGTTATGTTTTGAGTGTTTTTATTGTGTTATTTTATGTTATTTGATAGGTAAAATACTGCTCGGAAGATCAACAGAACAAACCAAACTTGAAAAGGGGCAAAAATGAAAATTCAACTTCCGCGTCGCGACACAGAAATGACAGCGCATCGCGACGCGCCTAATAAAACAAAGACACCGCCGAATGAGCTATTCTCTCAACATATGTCCCCATCGTGGCACTCACGTCGCGACGCGGAGAAGCCTTGGCGAGTCGCGACACGTCTAATAAAACAAAGACACCGCCGAACGCGCCATTCTCTCAACACGTGTCCCTATCGTGGCAGTTGCATCGCGACACGAGGAAGCTTAGGCATCGCGATGCTGACCAAAATCTACCTATAAATTGAGGCGTCCAGCATAAGAAATTTTCATACTTTTCTTTCCGACTTCTGTATAGATTTTGGAAGAGAGTGTCTTGAGTGTTTATTTTTATTTAAATCTTTATGTAATGTCTTTTACTTTCATTAATAAAATTACGAGCATGTTTAATTACAAAATGAGTAGTTAATTTCTTTTCGCTGGGGTAATATGTGAAGCTTTTATAATGAAAACTTAGATCAATCTCGCATATATTATAATAAATAAATTATAATCTAATGATTAAAACTTGATTTAGATCTAGATTAGTTATTGACAATATTGGTTACCGTCTGTATGGCTGGTTTTATATTGCTACCATCTATATGGTTGGTTTTATCTTTTTACCGCCTATATGGCTGGTTTTATCTTTCTACCCCCTATATGGCTGGTTTTATCTATCTACCGCCTATATGGCTGTTTTTATCCTGCTACCACCTATAGGGATGGTTTTATACGATTTTGGCATAACTTAGTACCTTGGCCAGACTAGTTATTGACAGAAATGATTACCGTCTTAATGGCTGGTTTTATATGTTAGCATAATTAATTCCTGAGATAAATTAATTGGGTAACAAAGGGCAATTTATATATTATAATTAAGCGAGATTTCTAGATTTGAAAATATGAAAAGTGGATCCCTCAACTCCAGCATTTCATCTTATTTCTATATTTTTACATAAAAGTTTCCAATAAATCCAACAATTCAAACCATTTCTTGTTCGCTCTACTTATCATTCTATTTTACTAAATATATTCTCTGTGGATCGACCCCGGACTTACCAGGTTATTTTATTACTTCGACACTCTTATACTTGGGAGTAAAAAACCACTTTTTGAGCATGTCACGCATGTATCGCTCAAGTAGTATAAAAATATCGATCCCACGAGGACTTAATTTTTATTGTTGTTATTAATTATTGATTCTAAATGTTTACATGAATCTAATTAGGATTAGAAGGGAATGATTGCTTGATTGGTTGGTTGAATGTGGATTTCCTAAATAAATAAATACACAAAAGAAAATTCTAAGGAAAATAAACAAAAGTCACAATATCTAGGGTTGTCATTCCACACAATACTATTCTAAAGATGAATTGATTCTCTTATATATGTGTAATAAATGTGTTTGTTAACCTGGAACATGAAAATATGTAAAAGCCTCTTCTGATGGTCAGATGCAAACACCCAGAATAATCCAATTAACTATATTCCTATATTAACCAAGTTACCTGAATTCATTAAGTTCAAGTTCCAATTGTGGCTACCCCGCCCGACAGGTATATGTCTATCCTGTAAGGAAATCTACCTAAGGGACCTAGGTAAGATCGTGAGCTATTGAATCTAAGGGTGAAACCTAAAATTCTTTTTCCAAGTTCATTTTAAGTTTACCACATCAATCTTATTGGTGATCAGGCAACAAGAAGCATTAAACTTAAGATTCAATAAACAAACCAAAGCATTACCCATAATAAAATTAAATCAATTATTAAGCTTAATAATATTGTGTTTCATCACTTGCCTAGAATAAAAATAAAATGATGGGGTTAGGAAATCCACCTTTACTATTTCTAAATTAGAAATCTCTCTTATTATAATATATAAATTTACATTATATTACCAACTGATCATATTGGGGGTATCCTGATTTAGTCATGTTATAATTAATTCCAACCGACCATAAAGGCGGTATTCAATTTAGTCAAGTTAAAATCAATTTAATTAAGTCTAACCGACCATAAAGGCGATATCCAATTAATTCAGGTTTTAAGATAATTTATATATTATAATTTAAGGGACATTAATCTAAATTATAATAATAAAAGCTTCACCCTTCCCCTAGTAGAAAATTAACTACTAAACATTAAAGAAAGATAAAGTAAATAAACTATTATTGCTACTAGAAATAAAAATACATAATTTAAATTACAAAAAACTTAAACAAACAAGATACAGTCCTTATATCCTTATTAGAACCTTAAGGAAAGTGTGAAAATTCATAATGAAATCAGCTTCAATTTATATGCAAAATTCTGCCTTGCGCGTCGCGACACGTGGAACTTTGTGTGTCACGACACGTCGTTGATTCTTGACGCGTGTACATGGTTTGACGATATTATGACACGTGGCTGTCGGTAGATATTATTGGATCGACATCACGACGTGTGAAGGCTTACGCGTCGCGACACTGACGTCATGCTGACATAAGCAATGACGTGTGTTGGCAGAGAGAATTATTGTGCTGACGTCATGTTGTAAGTGGTGACGTGTTATCAGGTTGAATTATTGGCTAACGTTATGATGACATGATGATGACGCACATGCTGACGTGGCGATGATGTGGTGATGACATGGTGAGAACGGGTGTCGGCAACATAGTAACCACTGCACATTGCGACGCTGAGGGTGTGCGCATCGCGACGGGAAATTCCAATTTTGCCATTTTTCGTCCTTTTTCGTTGTTTTAGCCCCAAATTGATTCCAATAAGTCCCAAAACGTTATTTATCTACAAATTAACACAAAACACATCAAAATACTAATAAAACCCAAGAAACCAAACAAAATATTAGGTTAAATGGGCGGTAAATAGTGATATATTTTCTGCTCATCAATGGCATCAATGATAAAGAAAGAAAGAAGCCAACTCTTACAAGTAGGAGCAACGTGGTACTAGAAACCAAGAACAAGGTAAGATAAGTTAGAGGTTATCTATAGTAGAACGCGACTCAAGGATATTATTTTAGGTAATGCAGTCTTCTGAGGGAATTATTAATGCAATAATTTCTCCAATAATTAAAGTTTTTTAACTAATACCGAAGTTGCATAGTAGATTCAAAGAGTAGTAGAGAAATCTTGGCAATTAACTGAATGCATATACCGCTATTTACTAAAGAGATCATTAAAGTGTCTATATTATAATAAGAGGTGAAGAACACTGTGGTGTGCATAAAATACAACGAAACGAAGGTCATTAAAACATGATTGGTATTAGAGGAAATAAAAGAAGGGTAACAAAAAAAGGGAATATGGGACAACATCTAGCTAGCATGAATCATATATAGGTTATAACAAGTCAATATCTAGATTGTAAATGTTATGGGAAGCTACAAATTGAGAAATAAACAGTTTTACTAAAATGTGAGCCTAATTTTATATTTTTTATGTCATTGAGAAGGTTTTCAAGGATTGGAAAGAAAACAGTATGAAATTACATTTTCCTAGCTCGATCAAGACTTCATGGTAACATTCGTTATATATGGAACTAATTAGAGTAATTAGGTTGAGGAGTAAGAGGCATTGTTCTATAGATTTCTCATAAATTTAGTAGCCGGTAATAACTCGCAACCCAAGGACTAAGGATTGTATATCTGAAGGCTACTCAGTTTTAGGTATATGACAACATCTTAGGTGACAGATAATGTATGATAGTTTAGTCGCCTAGTTAACACGCAGATTAGGATTCAGGACGAATATATTTTAGGGGAGGGTGAATGTAACACCCTGGTCGGACCAATCATACTCTGTAGAGTGAATCATCACGCACAACACCATAGAACTTATAAAATAATATTAAAATAGGATTCACACCTTAGGAATATTGTACGAAGGTCCCAGATAAGTTTCCAGTTTCAATACCTCATTATAACTTAACAGAGTCAACAAACTAGTTTAGTAATATAGACGTAACATTTTCGTCTTATCTCTGCTTTTCATTAATTTTATATCATCAGAAAGTTAAGACTAATACCTAGAACTTCAGTGTTGAACATATTCCCAAATTCGGACCTAATCTAGGTCAAAAATACAAGTAAAAATCGCATAAACAGTGTTACACGTGGACTGTTCTAGAAATATTTCAATTTTTCTGATTTTTATCATTATTTTATTAATAAAAAAACAGCCCCTCCGTTCTTTAAGCCCACATTTTTTTGGGACAATGGCTACTATTCAATTTCTTCTAAATCCAAGTTGGAAGCTCATTCAAGCCTTGGCTTCTCAAGTTTTTTTCTTCCACATTAATTCCAAAAATCAAGAGTAACGAAATTCCCTCAACCAAGTAAGGTTTCTAATCATTTTTCCCACTTCATTTTCATGTATCATGAATGAAATCAATGGACTCCATTTTCGCATCTAGGGTTTGAGGGAACTTTAATTTGTTTCTTTTAGAAGAATTATACAGGATATAACAATTTCCTAGGCTTTTGGTGTTAATAATTCAAGAATCAAGCCTTATTAGATCTACAACCCTCAAAACCCTCAATTTGGGGATGAGGCCGAAAATGGGGGCTGCCATAAGAAGAGAATTGAGCTATTTTAAGTGTTGCTTTAAGCTTAGGTGTTTGTTTTTAGTAGATATGTGCTTAAATCTGCTTGAAGATTTGTGATGAAATTTTTTAAGGGGTTGGCCGAAATTGTGAGGTCAAAGAGAGGAAATGAATTTTTTTTTTATTAATAATGTTGGTAATATAGTTAGATTTTAGTTGTGAGATGTTGGTTACAAATTGACTTGATGCACTACAAAAATTAAACCCTTTAGCGTCGAAATAATTCGACGCCATAAGTCAAAGTTTCGACGCAAAATAAAATTAGGGTCGAAATAATTAGACGCTAAAAATGGACGCCGAAATATCGACGACAATCACTTTTAGCGTCGAAATAAATAAATGCGACGCTAAAAACTATATATTTACGTCCAATTTTTTTCGACGTTAAATTAGCATATGCATTAGCATAATTTGTTGAGGTATAATAATATGGTAATGACTTATTGTGCTTGTGTGGTGTTGAATTTTTTGAAGCCTTAAACAAAAGGCTGGTAAATAAAGACTATTTATAATTGTGAAAATTCTATTGAGGGTTTCCAGATTAAATATATTAAATTAGATGGCGAGATAAGGGAGTTAGATAGTGAAGTAAGTTCTATCTCGTTATAAATAGGCTGTGCTGGTCGCTTATAACTTGTGTTATATATGTTTGATTGATGAACCATAAAATTCTAGGTAAACAAGACACATAAAGGAGTAATATCTATAAAATTCAGAATTTTTAGACTTAAGATGAGGCCAAACTGAATTTTTCAAATTGAGAGATTTGCTGCCAATGTACCTGTGGGACACAGAAACGAGGCGACGCATGCTGTTCCGGGCTAGCGGCCCGTTGGGAGTACGAAGTAGCCCGCGGGGGACTAAACCGGAGAGTAATGGAGTCGCCACCCGATGTGAACCGGGATAAAGATTTAAGGCCGCACTCACCCCCCGTAAGTGAAGACCTCAAACCGTTGGGTTCGGAACAGTCCCTTACTTATGCCACTTGTAATGAAACGATTTGTGCAATAATCTAACCAAGCCTAAGGAACATATTTCCATGGATAATTTAATCCTAAGCTCGCATGCATAAGTACAAAGCTCATATCTAAGTTTGCATATAACGCATTTTTCATGTTTGCATATAACCTATTTGCATATAATCTATGTCCGAATTTGCATGCATAAAGGTAAATTAACATACGGCAAGCATAAAACCTAATAAGCACATTGTACTCATACATGTGGGGAATACAAATAAATGGCAATTGCACAATCATACGTAATGAAAAGAGATAGGGGCAAATTACGCATAAGGTATGACATAAAGGACTCAGTTCAATGTGTGCGCGTTCGTGTAGCGTTCGTAAATGCATTCGAAAGGTAAATAGAAGGTTTGCGTTCGTGTAGCGTTTGAGAACGTGTTCGAACGGAACCAGACCTGATACATAATAAAATAAAGAAAGTACCTGCGCGTTCATGTAGCGTTTGTAAAACGCGTTCGAACGGTAAACAGAAGGCTCACGTTCATGTAGCGTTCGAGAACGCGTTCGTAGGGGACCAGACCTGATGCATGATAAAACAAAGAAAATGTGTGCGCGTTCGAGTAGCGTCCAAAAACGCGTTCGAACGTTAACAGAAGGTACGTGTTCGTGTAGCATTCGAGAACGCGTTCAAACGGAAACAGACCTGATGCATGCAACACATACATAGACAAACAAATCCACAATGTAGGACCTCACGTGTCCGATTAAACTCATTATCATCCAATCATGTGTACCTCGTCCGGCGCGGCAAAGCATTGAGGTAAAGGATTTTAACCTCTCAAAATAGAGGACCTTTAATCGCACTTACTAATCCAATGCACAAATAATACAATGCATACAAGAAATAAAAGAAACAACAATATCGAACTTCGTATTCCCGATTGAACACATCTCACATTCAACAGAATATACATCGTCTAGCACGGCGAAGCATCGTGGTAAAGGATTTTAACCTCTCAAAATAGAGGACCTTTAATCGCACTTACTAAGCCTATGCGCAAACAACACAATACATATAGAAAAAGTAAAGACAACGATATCGGACTTCGTGTATCCGATTGAACATATCTCACATCCAATCGAATATACATTATTCGGCGCGGTAAAGCGTTGTGGTAAAGGATTTTAACCTCTCAAAATAGAGGACCTTTAATCGCACTTACTAAGCCCATGCGCTTTTGTTGGACAATTATGACCCATAGCGTCACTATTTGTACAGATCACGGTGTTGTTGTACAAATTAACTATGTGACAAAGGAGATTGCACTCTTATCATTTGTGATTAGATCACCAAGATATATAAATAATAGGAAGTCCCTGTGATTTGTTCCTGGATTGAGAATGATATGAGACAGTATCAATCCACGAAGGATAAATCATTAAATATCCCTAGTCAGAGCATTATCAAGATTGGACATCGATGAATGCGTAAAAGACTAGTATTACACTTGTGCGCGTTGTGAGGGCACAACGACATAGTTCTCATATATTTGGGTATAGGATACTCATGCAAGTGTAATAGGAGGTTGTGTTTCACTGATGGAAGGGAAACAGCTTCGCTCTGGATAAGCCTCTTGGAATTCCATTGGTAGTATGACTATGTGTCTATGGAAATCCGAAATCAGGGTAGGTGTATTTGGTATTAACCTGGGACTTGCACCGCTAATACTTGCGACAATCAATATACTTTGGTTGAGGTCGTCCGGGGCTTTAACAGGTTCTGTGTACGCCAATGCTGGGTATATTGAGAATCGTAGTGTGTTGGGTGTGATGTCAAGACGGAAGTGTCACTCCAGTCATATGGAGTTGATGATCACGCAGGGATACAGAACTGGTTCTCTATATAAGGTCGCAACCGTCGGGATAATATGACTTGTTCATGATTATCCGATTTTAAAGAGACTAGTTGCTCGTTATCCGATATATGCTTCGTTCGGGGCAGACACTGTACCAGCCCCAGGCCTTGCATGTGATCATCCGATAATGGACAAAAATATGCAATACTACGTATACTACGCCTGATATAGATCCTTTATTCCTGTAAGGATATTTCTGGAGAATGGGGGAGGCATGGCGTTTTGCTAGAAGCCAACCTTGTCTTGTAATTTGGTATAAACGTAGCACGAGGTACTTACGTGTTCGGATAGTCCGACGACCGAATTTACTGCCAACATATCCGGGGATCTCATGGGTCGCTTCCCAAAGATTCACCGATGACGTATGACTCACACTTTAATTAATCTGGGATTAATTAGATGAGAGAGAAAATTAATCTTGGATTAATTGCGGAGATATTTTATCTGGGATAAAATATCAATTAAAGAGAGATAACGATTAATTTGGAATTAATCGGTAAATTAATATATTTTATATATTAAACGAAATTGGATTTCGACGCGGGATTAGAATTAGATTTTAATTCGGGCGAGCGAATTAATTTAGAATTAATTCGTTAGCGACGTGAATTGTGATTTCGCTAGGGGTAATCATTTAATTACGACGTAACGGAAAATTTGTTAATTTGGAATTAGCGAACCCGAGCCCGGGATTATTTGCGAGCGTATTCGTATTTCGAATTCGAGTGCGGCACGCAAGTCAAATCAAGCGTTAAATCGCTAGTCTCATCTAGCGTCACATAAAGCGTCAAATCATGTCACTTTGAGTGATGTGACCATTGATTGATTGATTGATGTGATTTGATTGATTGAGTGATAGAAAGTATTTAATGCTTTTGGAGCCAAAAATTTATAAGTTGACTTTTGGAAACCTTTTACACATTTTTGGTATATGTTTATTATTTGATTTTGGAAATAAAATAAGCTAACAACACAACTCCTTCTCTCTCTCTTCTTACACGAATTGGAAGCCAATTATCCATTCTATTCATCTTTCTCACGCCCAAGGGCTGAGCATTTAGTTTTATTTTCTGCTGGCCAAGACCGAAATTAAAAGGAAGCAAGTGTGATTTTTGTGGCAAAATCAAGAGTGCTAGCACACTCCGGGATCATGCGAAGGTGATAGGGAAGTCCACCCATGAGCCGGGGGGAAAATTGACGAAGTTTGGAGCTTGTTCAAGGACCTCCAATGGCCGAAAATAAGGAGCAAAATGCAGCCCACTGCCGCACAAACCAGTGAGCTGTGAAACTGCCCACTGGCGTGACAGTAACCAGTGAACATATTTCATTTTTGTTGCCTCCCGCATCGCTCAACCACTCGATGTAAGTATTCTGCGACTTCCTCGATTGTTATTCACACATGTTCATGCTTGATTTATGATCCTTGGGACCCTTAGAATCTCCAACAATGGTATCAGAGCTTGGTTAAAAGCATGAAAAAGTTTAGGGTTAAAATTTGGGCAAAATGATTTTGAGCATGTTTAAATGAAATTAGATGATTTTTTATGCTTAATTGATGTTGAATTGAAGATTGATTGGATCAATTTCAAGAAAATTTGATTGGATTATTTTTACCCAAATTGTATGTGTTGGCCGAATGGTCTTGCCCTAAAATGTCTTGGGATTTTTGATTTTTGACAATTAGATGTGTTGGAAATCATTCGGGAATATGATTTAATGTCGATTGTGGAATTAATTGGATTGAATTTGAATGGGACGTAAAATCCCCAAATTGCCGAGAGCATAAGAGCATGTAATTGGGTTTGATTTTTTTGTTAAAATGTGTTGGACATGTTTTAATGTGATGGCATGATTAATTAGTACTAATTTGGTGTTTGGAAATATTGATTTCGGTGATTAATTATGTTAATACACTTTAGTTTAATTAAACATTAAATTTAGAATTTTTGTGTTTGATTAAATGGGCCTTAAATTGGATTTGGGCTTATGTGTTGTAAATGGGCTTATTGGGCTTTGTTGTATAAAGTTGGGTTAAGGCAATTGGATTGGATCCAATTGGGCCCAAAACCGCCTCCATAAAGCCCAAATGCGACTTAATGGACCTTTAAAGTTTAATGGGCCTAATGAGCAAAGATTGATTTCTAGGCTTATGGGGTAACTCCCGAATTGGATTTTGGTTATTCGGTTTGACCCGAGTTGACCAAAAGTCCACGCCTTAAGAAATTAATTAAAAGCCCATTGGACTTTAATTAAATTAACGTTGGACGTTAAACGAGCTTTGAGACCCGTAACGATTAAATTTGGAATTTAAGTCGTAAAGGTTCGTAAATAAAGTGTATATTTAATTTGGAATTAAATAGTGAATTAGAATTAAATACAAATTGAATTGGATTTTATTGTGTAGTTTAATTTAATTCAAGAATTCGTACTTTGAGTACTTATTCGCAAAACGAGTTTGACTCGAGCAAAATCAAATCGTTGTTTGAACATTGGATGATCACTAATTATCAGATTAATTAATTTGATTAGATTGATTGATAACATGCTTGTGTGAATACATGGTTGCGATGCATGAATAATGTATATCGGATGGATATTAGATGGGTAGGGCAATTTTACAAATTTTTGTAATAAATTTGAAATTTATTAATTGGACCTGGGTGCCCAGCCTTATACCTCCATATTCTTTGTATTCTCTTCTCACCTATTCCCCTCAATGTAAATGAGGTTTCTTTAGAAGTGTAGTGTAACGGGTAGAAGCAAATACATGTGCTAGCGGGAGAGAGAAAGAGAGAGATTTGATATAGGATCAATTGTGTAAAGTATACATCCGCATATCATTATTATTTTTCATATGCGCTTTATTATGTGTTTAGAATGCATGTTTAAGGGTGTATGATGATGAGACCTTAACAAAGATAATAAATTGGTTGCCAATTTCCACTCGAAAAACCCTCGCAAAATACTAAGCGTTTTTCCTTCCATTGAGTGATTCTCACTCAAGATCCGAGACTGGCATTGGCTTGTTGGACAAAGTCAAGGCCTTTGTCCTTCGAGGATGTGTTTGAATCACGAGAGCTTTGTTACATGTCAGTGTCTTGTCCAAGTTGTGGTTTGTTGGCCAAAGTCAATACCACTTCTTGTCCATCGACATTGATTACGAAGCTTTCAATGGTCAATGGGTCGCGCTTAACTGGGATCACTAAGTTTGTTGGCCAAAGCTAAGGCTTAGTTGGTTTTCAGAGGAAAAAGTTAGGTAATACATTGGATGTATTGGCATATATAAGATATATGTTTCGGACTTGGATGTCCCCCTACCGGATCTAGGAATTGGATTGGATCCAATCGATCTTAGAGATCTACCTAGTTAATTATCATACAATTTGTTGGCCAAAGTTAAGATTGTGTGATATTTAACGGGATCCTAGCCCACTAGGAAACACGGTTTCCCGAGTACTCGACAGAGGGTTAGAGGCTCGCCGAAAAATAGTGGGAGGCAAGAATTGAATTTTCAATATTCGTTTAATTACTTGCCATACGCGCTCAAATCAATATCATTTGTCGTCAAATAATTAAATGTTAGTTGGACTAATATTTAAAATGTGTTTTAATAAATAGTTGGACTATATTCAAACTATTCATTTATAGTTGATTTTATAATTGGATTTTAGTAATCAATATAATTGATTTTAATTATTAAATTATAGTTGATTAAATAGTTGGAGTATTGCAATCCTTATAATAAATAGTACCAAAATCGTTGATTAAATAGTTGGACTATTAGAATCAAGATATAAATTGAAAGATTGACGTTTAATACATAATCCTAGGGAAAATGTATTTAAATGGTTTATTTTCAAATTGGGAATAAAATTTCAGGATGGTCCTGGAAACTAATATAAGTTATTTATTTGATAAAATAACATATTAGGCCTAAGCCCGGAATTAAGCAAATAGTAGAGCATAATCTTTGGAAGATTTATGTGATGATAACTTTAGTGCTTAATCCATTTAGCTTGTCGCAGTAGACTCCTTAATTTCTGAATCAGAACTAAGGATTAGATCCTTAAAGTATGATAAAGAAATTGAAGGATCTTATAAATCTATATTTAGATTTTATAAGTACTAAATTGCAATTAATACTTCTTGGAGAATTTACTATTCTCAAGGAGACAAAGTCAAAGTTTGCAATTAGGCAAGTAGCGCAAGGCGCACCTTACTTTGATATTCTAGAAACCCGAGGCTTGGCCAAAGGCTTCTGGAATGTTGGAAAAGGGCAAAGGCAAAATCATTATAATCTTTTAGGAAGATAAAGGACATATCCCAAAATGTCTGCCTAAATGTGACAAAAAGGATCGCGGAAGCGTGACTGCCATTTGGACAAAGCAAACATGAAGGAATTGAAGACGAGCAAGGCTCTGACTTCAAATATGTTTGTTATTAATATGTTCACTACTAGTATTAAAATTGGATTTTAAATACTTAGTGTGGTACATAAAATATATGTATTGTTGTTCAGAATCTGTTATGAACAAGATACTGACTTCAATAAAGATTTATCTGCGAATTGGAAACGGGACGAAAGTCACTGTTTTAACCGTAGATACCTAATTTTAGGAACTACCCTCGGGTGTGTACTTAAATTAGGGAACTGTTATAATGCAACTAGTTTGACTAGGAATATTATCTCTGCATCAGTGTATAATCCGTTGCGGATGTACCTTTATATTCTAGAACACTAAAGTATTTCATTATATAAAGATGATATTGAGATAAACACATTAGATGTGAATAACAGCATTTATATTGCGAATGTAAATAAATCTCAAATATATAATATGACAAACAAATAGCTCAAACTGATTTGATAAGAAGAAACTAATTGTGGCATTGTTGTCTGGGACACAATTAAACAAGACTCGTATATCCACACTTTTGAAGAGTGGGTACTAGGACTAATTTGATTCCAATCAAATAAAGTCTATGAATCTAGTTTATTGGGCAAAGTGCCTAAAACACTATTTACTTGGTAAAAGTGCAAATGCCAAAGATATGTTTGCCCTAGTTCATAATGAAGCAAGTGGGCCGATGTCTAGCTAGGCTAGAGGTGGATATGAATATTTCGTGACCTTTACGGATGTGGCATCGCGTTGTGGTTATGTGTTTCTTTTGAAGAACATAAATCGGAAACTTTTAGAGTTTCGGCACGAAATAGAAAAACAGATCAGCTAAAGTATAAAATCATCACGGTTAGACCATGATGAAAATACTTAGACAATAATTTTCTAATATACTAGAAATAAAATCATCACGAAATAGGAACACGTCATTTTGACGGTGTGTCCGAACGGATAAACCAAATTTTGTTGGACATGATAAGGTTAATCATGAGTCGCTCCGAGCTACCATTTCCTTCAACGGATAAGCATAATCAGTGCAGAACTTATTTAGAATAAGGTTCTATAATAATTTGTTTGACATATATCATATTGGATATGAATAGGAAAGAAACCAGGTTTCTAATTCCTAAATATTTGGGAATGCTAGGCATATGTTTGGGTAATACCAAACTAAAACCCAAATTGGATTAGTGCCAATTGTAGGCTATCCTAGGGATACCATAAGTATAGTACTTATACAACTCACTAGAGAATAATTAGATTGTTGCTCACCATGCGGTTTTCCTAAGAGGAATACCGATATGCAGTGGTAAGTGGGAGGATAGTATAACTCGATGAAAATCGGAGTGATACTATTTCAGGCACCAAATCCTTAATGGAACACATATAGTTCATCAAGGATGAAACTATACCATAATCTTCGAATACACAAGAACCGTGTATGTCGGAGAGAATAAGAAAACAACCTGGGGTATGGGTGTCTGATCTCACCTCATAAAGATGTCTATCTTATTGAGGAATACCAACTGACTGCGTATGAGGAAGTGATACAAGGTATCGACTCCCTATTATGATAAAGTGTCATGAGTCCGAAATGGATTCCATGTATATCAACAAGTTTAGAACTAGTTGATGTACCACAAGGCATTGTGCCTATTGGTACTTTATAAGTCTTCAAGGAAGACATACATGGAGGCTTTTTAGCGGAAAGGTATCGTTATCAACATTGTGTTGATTACGATTCAACCTTTTACCTGTTGCCACGGTAAATCCATTTGGATAATGCTTGCTAATGCTGCATGTTTCATTTATGAAATATGACAGCTTAACAGGAAAATTACTTTCCTGAAAATGAAAACTTTCGGAGGATGTTTACAACATCATGTCGGTTTTATCGTACCAAAACTAGCAAACAAGGTTTGTGGGTTATTCGATCCATGTTTGGATTGAAGCAAGCATTAGGTTCTTGGAATTATCGTTTTGATGTAATCATAATGGTTTATGATTAAATTCAAAACGAAAATGATTCTTGTGTATATAAGAGGGTTAGTGGGAGCGCACTGACAATAAATGTCCTATAAAATAATGATAATATGTCATTTCTTGGAAATGATATTCCCATAAATAACAATCGGTGAAAGCTTGGCTTTCAAGAAAACTCTCCGAGAACTCGTACATTGAAAAATATACGTGACCTGGTGTCTCATACGCTTTGAGCATATGGATTCACAAACAGGCCAATCCTAGTGATAGTCACTGGATTGATATTAAGAACATCCGTTAGTATCTTAGAGAACTAAGGATGTTGTCTTAAACTATGGAGAAGGAGAACTTGAAGTGACTGGGATCACTACTACAAGTTTCTAAACCGATAAAACGACTATAAGTCGCAAAACAGTACTATACAGTTTGAATAACGGAACAGTGAGCTGGAAATCTTCCAAGCAAGATATGCTATCGAATAAACAACAAATGCGGGTTATTGCTGCAGCTGAGGCAGAAATGGAAGCCTTCTGGGTCGATAACAAATAAAATTAGATTAGATATAATTCTGTTAGCAGCTGAGCTAGGCTTCAGCACAGGCTAAAGAATTAATGGTCTCATCAACGATCCAGATACATACTTCGATATTCATCTGATTCGTTCGGATCATACATCGTAGCGATGTGATGATCGAATAAATCGCATCAGATGATAATCATGAAAATCCGCTGACGAAAGCATTTCTCACCAGTTTGAGCCAACCGTACATAGTTCGGGTGTCAAACACTCGAGTGACTGGCTATAGGCCAAGTTGGAGTTTGTTGGACAATTATGACCCCAAGGGTCACAATTTTTACAGATCACGGTGTTGTTGTACAAATTAACTATGTGACAAAGGAGATTGCACTCTTATGATTTGTGATTAGATCACCAAGATATATAAATGATAGGAGGTCCCTGTGATTTGTTCCTGGATTGAGAATGATATGAGACAGTATCAATCCACGAAGGATAAATCATTAAATATCCATAGTCAGAGCATTATCGAGATTGGACATCGATGAATGCGTAAAAGACTAGTATTACACTTGTGAGGGCACAATGGCATAGTTCTCATATATTTGGGTATATGATACTCATGCAATTGTAATAGGAGGTTGTGTTTCACCGAGGGTACGGGAAACAGCTTTTCTCTGGATAAGACCCCTCGGAATTCCATTGGTAGTATGACTATGTGTCTATGGAAATCGGAAATTAGGGTAGGTGTATTTGGTCTTAACCTGAGACTTGCACCGCTAATACTTGCGACAATCAATATACTTTGGTTGAGGTCGTCTAGGGCTTTAACAGGTTCTTTGTACGCCAATGCTGGGTATATTGAGAATCGTAGTGTGTTGGGTGTGATGTCAAGACGGAAGTGTCACTCCAGTCATATGGAGTTGATGATCGCGCATGGATACAGAACTGGTTCTCTATATAAGGTTGCAACCGTCGGGATAATATGACTTGGTCATGATTATCCGATTTTAAGGAGACTAGTTGCTCGTTATCCGATATATGCTTCGTACGGGGCAGACACTGTACCAGCCCCAGGCCTTGCATGTGATCATCCGATACTGGACAAAAATACGCAATACTACGTATACTACGCCTGATATAGATCCTTTATTCCTGTAAGGATATTTCTGGAGAATTGGGGAGGTATGGCGCTTTGCTAGAAGCCAACCTTGTCTTGTAATTTGGTATAAACGTAGTACGAGGTACTTACGTGTTCGGATAGTCCGACGACCGAATTTACTGCCAACATATCCAGTGATCTCATGGGTCGCTTCCCAAAGATTCAACGATGACGTATGACTCACACTTTAATTAATCTGGGATTAATTAGATGAGAGAGAAAATTAATCTTGGATTAATTGCGGAGATATTTTATCTGGGATAAAATATCAATTAAAGAGAGATAATGATTAATTTGGATTAATCGGTAAATTAATATATTTTATATATTAAACGAAATTGGATTTCGACGCGGAATTAAAATTAGATTTTAATTCGGGCAAGCGAATTAATTTAGAATTAATTCGTTAGCGACGTGAATTGTGACTTCGCTAGGGGTAATCATTTAATTACGACGCAACGGAGAATTCGTTAATTTGGAATTAGCGAACCCGATCCCGGGATTATTTGCGAGCGTATTCGTATTTCGAATTCGAGTGCGGCACGCAAGTCAAATCAAGTGTTAAATCGCTAGTCGCATCTAGCGTCACATCAAGCGTCAAATCATGTCACTTTGAGTGATGTGACCATTGATTGATTGATTGATGTGATTTGATGAGAGTTGATAGAAAGCATTTAATGCTTTTGGAGCCAAAAATTTATAAGTTGACTTTTGGAAAGCTTTTACACATTTTTGGTATATGTTTATTATTTGATTTTGGAAATAAAATAAGCTAACATACACAACTTCCTTCTCTCTCTCTTCTTACACGAATTGGAAGCCAATTATTCTCCATTCTCTTCATCTTTCTCACGCCCAAGGGCTGAGCATTTTCTGGTTTTATTTTCTGCTGGCCAGAACCGAAATTAGAAGGGAAGGAAGTGTGATTTTGTGGCAAAATCAAGAGTGCTAGCACACTCCGGGATCATGCGAAGGTGATAGGGAAGTCCACCCATGAGCCGGGAAATATTTGACGAAGCTTGGTGCTTGTTCAAGGACCTCCAATGGCCGAAAATAAGGAGCAAAATGCAGCCCACTGCCGTACAAACCATTGAGCTGTGAAACTGCCCACTGCCATGACAGTTACCAGTGAGCAGATTTCGTTTTTGTTGCCTCCTGCGTCGCTTAACTGCTCGATGTAAGTATTTTGCGACTTACTCGATTGTTATTCACACATGTTCATGCTTGATTTATGATCCTTGGGACCCTTAGAATCTCCAACAGCTTTATCTCATCATTACATAAACAAATAACATGCGGAAATCAAGTAACGAATAATAAACAAATCAAAACAACATAAAACGAAATATGTGACGTTTACTCAAGTGGTACGTGGAGTTGTATCTCGAGTACAGATCATACTACCGTCCATTCGGAATCGACTATGAAATTTATGTCCGGGTTCCATCCTATATACCACGAGAGGCGACATATTTTCAATTTTATTCAAGGGCCACAACATGCTTCACTCCACAATAATCATGCAAACGAAACTCAATAAATAATAAAAATACAACTGAAAAGCGGATGTGAAAGAATACCCTCAGGTCTAACCTTTTTCGTCGACTCTCAGACTCGCGTTTCACGGTGATCGGAAGGTGAATGCTCCGCAACCTTTCTGGTTCACTGGTTTGTGTTTTTCCTCGCTGTTTCGCTGCTCAAGCTACTATTTTTGCTCCGTTTCACTGTTGTTTTGCTGCTGTAATCCTGTTATATCTTGGTCACTGTTTTTGGTGTTTTAGGCTACTGTTTTGGTGTTTTTAAAGGCTTTAAGGGCAGTTTTTTTAATTATTATTTAAGGGATTAAAAGTGCAGTTTTTTTTTAGTCACTGGTTTAGGTGATTTATGGGCTGTTTTTTTAAGGTATTTTCGGTGATATGGGGCTGCTGTATAGGGATTGTTTTTTGGTGATGCTGTATAGGGGCTGTTTTTTCGGTGATGTATGCTGCTGTATAGGGGCTGTTTCGGTGGTGTTTCAGGTTGTAATGTTTTTCGGCAATGGAGGGGTTTATGGGGCTGTGATTTTCGGCTAAGGGTGTTGTAGCAGGAGAAGAGAAATATTTGCTTGTTGTATGCGTGAATCAAGAGGCTTTTTTCTTGATGTATGCGTGTGTGTCCAGAGGATGCAAGGGTTGGGAGAGGTTGATTTTTTATAGGCAAATGAGGTAGGGCTACTCCTTGCTTGATAAGGAAAGGGATTTGGCATTTAAGGGGGATTTGATTTATTGTCAAACAAGGAAATCCTAAGATTGAGGGGGGACAAAATTAGTTCAAATTAGGAAGTTAGTATATTTAATTTGTATTGTTTAGGCATGATATTTGTTAAGTTAGGGATACAATATTTTTAATTAGGAATAAAAATATTCTTGATTGGGAATATAATTGGTTGATTGATTTTAATTAGGCATGATTTTATTTAATGTTTTATTTAATTTGGTATATGATTTAATTAATGTTTTATTTAATTTGGTATATGATTTAATTAATTTGGTTGTATTTTAAGGGCCTTGGGCGTGTGGGCTAGCAGCAAAACCAGAAATGCCGACGCCGTTCGAACGCCGATTCGAACGCTACACGAACGCCCGCAATCTGCTTGACGTTCGAACGCCAGCACGAACGAAAAAACAGTGAACTTGTGAAATGAATCTGATGACATACTTATTCTGAATTTCCCCTTCCGACGTCTGTTTCCCGCGACTTCCGCGACTTAAAAGGTAGTGCCTCCAAATGAGACTCATCATAGGGACTTATTTGCAAAAATGTAGTGCCTACAGTCGCCCCCACTTTGATGGGATTTGTGCAGTGTGTGACTTTGAACAATCCTATCAAAGTTATGCAATGCATTTTCACTTACCTGGCTCGCCAGCTGCCTCCTGACTTGCCTTCTGCCTCGAACTGAGTTGATACTGTAGTGGACTTCGCTCCTGGGACGCATCCCAATAGCTACAACCGACAATGGGGGCCTCGACCCTAGGACGTATCCCAATACCGCTGAGAAAATGTGGGCCTCGACCCTATGACGCATCCCAAAACTAACGATACATAGGGCCAACGACCCTGGGAGTTATCCCGATAATTGCACCCAATAACGGGGGCTTCGACCCTAGTACGCATCCCAATACCGCTGACAAAATGTGGGCCTCGACCCTGGGACGCATCCCAAAACTAACGATGCAGGGGGCCAACGAGCATGGGACGCATCCTGATAACTGCACCCAACAACGGGGCCTCGACCTTGGGACGCATCCTGATAATGTTGCCAATGTGGGTCACGACCCTGGGACGCATCCCTAAAACCGCTGGTGATATGGGTTACAACCCTGGGACGCATCCCCGAAACTGTTGATGATATGGGTTACAACCCTGGGACGCATCCCAAAACTGCTGAGGATGTGGGTTACAACCCTGGGACGTATCCCCAAAACTGCTGATGTGGGCCTCGCCCCCTAGGACTCATCCCCAAAATTGAAACTGCGCTGACAAACATGAAGAGAATGCAAGAATGATTTTCTTATTCCGTTGGGTCAGGTCTTCTGTCAATCTTCCTGATGACTGCTCAGTCTTCTCTCCCTTAGACAAAGTACTTCTTCAATCTGTCTACGTTGATCGGCTCGGTGAACTCATTTCCTTCCAAGTCTGACAGTCTCACTACTCCATTTCCCATTACTTTCTACACTATATAAGGTCATTCCCAGTTAGGTCTGAACTTTCCTCTCGGATCTGTCGTCGACGGCCTCGACTGCTTAAGTACCAAATCACCTTTTCTGTTCTTGGTGGGACGTACTTTCTTGTTGAATGCCCGGGCTAGTCTCTTCTGATACAACTGCATGTGATACAAAGCCTTTGTTCTCTTCTCATCCTGCAGTGCTAACTGATCAAACCTCTGTGCGGCCCATTCTCGTTCTGGTAACTTTGCCTATGCTAATACCCTCATAGACTGTATTTCTACTTACACTGGAAATACTGCTTCCATTCCGTAGACTAGAGAGTAAGGTGTGGCCCCTGTTGCTGTTCTCACTGATGTTATGTACCCCCACAAAGTATACGGTAGTTTGTCGGCCCAATCTCTGTAGTTTTCTGTCATCTTGGCTAAAATCGTCTTTATTGTCTTGTTGGCTGCCTCAACTGCCCCATTTGCCTGCGGCCTATACAGTGATGACTTGTGATGGCATATCCCATATTTATGTAGCATTACATTTGTCTCTCCTTGAAACT
>SKCR01037971.1:0-67752 GCA_019454045.1 Zanthoxylum bungeanum | reverse complement strand
AAAACTTCGGTTTAAAATTATGCAAAAGTGCACTTACAGTTCCTTCCAGCATTTTCAGCAGTGCTTGTTGAACACCCTCTCCAGACACATCTCTACTAATATTGAGGCTCTCCGCCTGCCGAAAAAAGGCAGAGCATGAAAGAGATGTTCATAACAAAGAAAACCAATTTTTCAAATAAAAATATTTTGAACATGGAAATGTGAGGGGAACCTTTTTGGTGATCTTATCAACTTCATCAATATACACAATGCCCTGCTGTGCGGCAGCAACATTATAGTCACAAACCTGGGAATTGCATAAACGAGAACAATTTTTATATCTGAAATCTAATTTTAAGCATAAACTGTCTTATTCCAACAATTTCTCATGAGATATAAGACTGTCTGTCTCACAAGGACATACGAAGTATGCAGCCTTCACTACAAGTACATTCATATGCTACCCCAAAAACACCACACAAAACCCTACCTAATACCAAGTTCATCTTCCTACTATATCTCTCTGAGAAAAGGACAGACGCTGATGATTGTAGCAGAAACCAACTCCAAGTAGTAAGGTTATTCCTTTGATATATTTGAAAACATAGAAGAGGATCATCTACTTCCATGGCAATAAAGGTAAGAAACTAGAAAGTTCCATTTGTGCTAGTAAGGACAGAGGAAAACTTAATGAGGAGGCCAAAGTGGATGTGAAGAAAGACCGGTCGAAACAAGGTTAGAAACTAATAAAGATATTGAAGGCACTGCAATTTGGAGAAGCCATTAGGAGGATGGATCAAGAAGAACTGCAAATTCAATGGTGTTATGTAAGCTCACAACTCATCCACGTAAACAAGTCAAGAGAACCACCATGCCAATTAACAATCCTTTCAAAAACATCTACCGGAAGTTAGTTTGGATGGATGGCTGCCTTTACAACATTACAAAAGCCTAGACAGCGAAGGAACCAAACTGACCAGAAAATATACCAATAGCTCAATAAAGAAAATGCACAACAGTTCCCATGCTCTGAGACTAAATCAATAAAAAAAAAAAAAAAAACTCAATTCTCCATTTCCTGGATGTTTAAAATCAAACTAACTCATTGATGCTCAAAAATTTAGTTATGACTCCATAATAGCTGGATTCCATTAGGAACTAAAGGAAGTAGAGTATAGAAATTCAGTTGAAATCTCGACGAAATATCAACTGCAAAATCACTCAAGTTGCAGAAGCCAAAAGTAAAAAGCATGAGTTATGACATGATGCAAGGTTGCACAGATGCCATCAACAGGTGGCATGCATTTTAAAAATAGAAAGCCCTGCACAAACGAAATGATGCATGTAAACAAATTATGTTTCTGAGAATTTACTGTGAGAAGCTTGTATAAGATGGACTCCACATCTTCCCCTACATATCCTGCCTGCAAATAAAATGCAAATGCCACAACAGAGTGAGTGCCAGTCACAATTTGCATGGATTTCCAACTCAAGAACAGCAGCAAAATATCAAATGTAAAAATAATTAGAAAAAGAAAACAAAAAAAACAATTCATAGAATACTTGCATCATATAAAAAACGTGTCTATCTGCATGTATGAGTGCTTGCATGCACGTGCTTGTCTATGTGCATAACTGCATGCGTGTGTGTAAGAGAAAGGGAGGATAAAATTCTGGAATAAATGGCAGAACATACTTTCTTGAACAAACTGCAGTAGGAAAAAAATCCACTCCACTCAGACAGGCTTGGCACAAAGACCATGTTTTTGGACCAGGCATCAGATGTGTCGGCCTGCCCCGGGTTTATATGTTTTAAGCATACTGCACATAAATACTACATACACCCTACTATTAAAAAAATAATTAACATATATTTCATATTCAACCTAAATAATGGCCAAAGCCCAAATGTAAAATGCCACTTCCAAAATTTCAAATGGCATGACAGCTGTTTTTAAGGAGTCGTGAATATATGGAAAAAAGCCATTGGCCAATGGATTTTCTTTCAATCCTTTGGTTCTTATTTCTATTTTTACTTTTATTTTTCTTTTCTTCGAAATACTTTGTAGCGACACATTTGTTTGCAATACTTGCATTCAAGTCCTTTTTTAGTAGGAAACAAAACTTCTATTAAATATAAAAAGGTGTAAATGGTTACAATTTACAAAAGTGGACCAGTGGTCCAGAAACTAACATCTTCCTTACAGTCAAGAGCTCCAAAAACCAAATAAAAATTTGAAAATAGAAACCCTTGAAACCCAAGACATAGGAAGGAAAAATCCAAACCATCAAAATTAACCCAATACCGCATGCCAATCGAGTGAATGAAAAAGAATGAAGAATCTTGGAATTCCTTGCCCAAAAAGAAGAAAAGAACCTTGCACTCAAGTTTCTGCAAACCCTCATATTCAATTAACGTAACATGATCGAAAACTTTTGGGCAAGGGGGGTGATCATTTTGATTATGATTCTTTTTCATTCTTATATATTATGTTTTGAATAATAATAATAGTAAAATTGTAGTCTGAATTTTGAAGGAGGTGAAAAAAGAAAATATATTATTTGAAATACTATTTTTTTTCCTATTTCCAAACTTGAGTATCTGGAAGGAAATGAAATTTTATATATAAAAATAAAAAAAGAACTGTTGAAGGGAGAAGAGCCGTTGGCCAACAAGACTTTTCCAATTTTTTCATGGCTTTTTAAAAAGAGTCGATAGTCACTGTAATGCCACTTCCGGTTTGGAATTTTGGAGGTTTGTGTTTTGGCCATTCTTTGGGCTAAATATGAAATATAATTTCTTATTTTTAAAACGAGGTGTAATTATGTGGGAATTGCATAAAAAGTTTAAGAATTTTAATGCCCTGCCTGCCAAGGACGGACCAACACATTTGAAACCCTGGCCAAGCCTAGGCTTTTTGCCAAGCCTACCTCATATTACACGTCATATTCGTAATTATCTACCCCGACATGAATTATAATATGAGCATTTTCAGATGAGGGGAGACAGCACACCTAATTAAATGTATTCATTTCTATTTCGTATATTGTCTAATTGGTAAATTTAGTAGTTGTATTGTGAATATAGTTTCAATTCACTTCTATTTTAATTTTAATTTCATGTCAAATGTTTTGATTTTAACTTTAATTTCATTTCATTTTAATATATATTGTGTCGTAACTTTCACTAGTCCTTTTCATTTACTAATTCATAGCATAGTTCTTTAGACTTTTAGCTAAAGATTTAGTAATTCTTCATCAATTTCATAATACTTTCTTTTTTTATTTTATTAATTTAATAATTCACAGCTTTTCAGGTTTAAAAATAAAACAATCTTTTAAAATGGATTATGAATACTTAAGTATAAATTGTCAAATAATTTTTTACATCAATTTAACAAAATTATAAGCCCAAATAATTTACATACAACCAAATTGAATATGAAAAAAAAAAAAAATACTAATAAGGAATTAAGGATTAAGGGACATTGAAAAAAAAATTAATCAACTTTTTTGTAAAAGAATAACTAGGCTCAGTAAAAGCCTGGGCCTAGCCGGGACAATCAAAACCCAAGCTTTTTTCCAGTGCTTAAATAAACAATAACAAGGCCAGCCCATTTGCCAACCCTAACTCAGAGCTTTAAACATAAAAAAAGTTCAATTTTCTTATACATTTATATCTCTCCTTGTTATCAGTATTTTAAATCAAATGTCCACTTGCAGTAGATCTTCATGCAAACAGAAGAACAGGACAAAAAAACAGACAGCAGATGATCCTAAAACAAAAATTATGCACACAGGTATACCTAGATGCAAATTAGGTAATTAAATAACACCTCCTAGAGTATTAAGATATTGACAATAAAATAGAAATTTCCTAAAGGCCAAGAGGGTAATTCCTCCCAATAAAGCAGCACTTGAATTACCTAGCTTTTCAAAAGGTAAGATGGAACAAAGAAGCAGAAAAAAAACCCAAGACAGACAAGAGAACAACTTGCCTGCGTCAATGTAGTAGCATCTGCAATAACAAAAGGAACATTCACACAACGTGCCAAGGTTTTGGCAAGTAAAGTCTTCCCTGTCCTTGAAACAGAATTAAAAGAGAACAGGTGAGGCCAGTAACAGACAGTAGCATTATAATGATCATTAAACTTAAATTCTATGACAGTTATCTCACATTTAAGATCGAAGCAATCCAACAATAAAAGTCTAGTAAAAAAGACAATAAAGCAAATACCCGGGAAGGAGTAGGAGTAGGAGGATAATGTTTACGTAAATAAATAAATAAGAAAATTTGGGAAGGAGTGCTCTTATAAACATTTTTAAGCAGTAGAATATGGATTGCAGATTTGCAGTCCCCCCCCCCCCCCCCCCACAAAAAGAAAATCATCCAACCTCACAAATTACAAAAAACTTATCAATCAAGGACAGTTTGCAAATGCAATGCATCCAACCTAGACCAGTATTAGCAGCCACGCATAAGACATCTAAAGATGACAGGACTATACAACCAATGAGGCAATGACACAAGGCTTGCATATTCAAGCCGATAAAGCAAAGATGAAAAGTTTAAATTAGGCTCTAGATTACTAGATAAAGGATGACACCAGATTACCTGACCCTGTTGGCCCCATTACAAGAATGTTACTTTTCTCCAGCTCCACAGTATCGTCATCTACTCCATCTGCTGCACAGCGGCTAGAATCTCCTGCTGGCCTAACTTCCCAAGTGATCATACATATGTTAACTGAGTTCCTTCTCAATGAATGTGATCATGCATACCACGCAGGTGCACGGGCACATGATAGCATGCATACCACACACAAAAACTTGCATTCTTTCAGAAATTAAAACTATTGTATATATCTTGAGATACAACAATATTCATGATCCCCCATCTCTCTCTCTCCAAACCACACCCCCCCCCCCCCCACACACACACACAAACCAATCCAAACCACCACTTAAGAATTACCTAACTCAACAATTAGACATGCCAAGCATAGTAATAAATGTAAAATCATGGTCACACGTTTTCTGTACATGCTTCAGAAGCCTACATGTTGAGCTGATGTCTTCCTTTCCTCTTTTGAATTATGTATAGTAAATATTATGCTATCTGAGTCCCAATTTCATTAAGTGCTAAACCAAACCACGCCCTGTATCATGGTCTGATTTCAATTTCCAAAACATCAGCACTATACAGAAAGACAATGGATGAACAGCTTAAAGATATTAGATGAGTAGCCTACAGCTTGCTTCCTAGTTTCCTCTTCAACATATAAATATGACAGAAAAATAGATTCAAACAAGGTGTGCATGTAATGAAGGAAAAGAGCTAACCGTTTTTGCAATGACTCATTATAAATTCTCATATAGTGATTGTACACTGCCACAGAGAGCACCTATATTCCAGGAAAAAGCAAATATTATTTCTTAAGATAAGGTTGACATTGCGTTCATCATTTATACAAGGGGGCATTAATCATCCAAAATATAAATCGAATCCTACAACTGATATGCAGCTTCCAAAATGGACCTAATACTCCAATCAAACTATCAAAGATCATCATGCAAAAAAAAAATGATAAACGCCTCTTCCTTCTATAATACGTGAATTCAAATTAAAATTACGAAAACCATAACAGCCATCACATACCCACATAAAAGTACCACAAAACAAGTCGAAAAAAAACTTCTTCCTAGCTAAACTACTTACATATGAGTCTTGACAATAAAAATATTTCAAATAAAAAAATCAATAAAAAGACATGATTCACCTTTTATACTCAATAATAAATAATAAATTAGAACTCTAAGCTAGTTATGTGGCTTCTATGATTCTAAGACCCAAATCAAATCACATATTATTACCCAAAGCACATGAAACACTTGAAAACCAGTGACCAAATCACAGAAATAAATAACTAAATGACGCTCGATAAAGACAACAAATAAACAAATAACCTTCTTAGCCCTTTCCTGCCCAATCACAAACTTATCCAGCCGCTTACAAATTTCCTTGGGAGTTGGAAACTTGTTCCCCATATTAGACCCACCCCAGCACCCATCCTTAGAATCCATCCCTATCCCGCTTCCTGACCCGCCTCCCCGTCCCAAATTTGGACCCTGGCCATTGACCCGAACCGCAACTCCTTCCCCAGGAGGCTGCCACAATTCTGGTGGGTCCCCAAATGAGCTAGTAATGCTACTATTTCTATATTCGTAACTCCGGGTATTCAATTTTTGAGAGCCCTTTTCGACGAATTCGCCGCGAAGAGAGACAGGTCTGAATGAACTGAAGTGATAGGGTGTGTTGATGAAGTGACCATCCCATTTTGAACGATGCGTACAGTGAGAGCTGCTTGCCACACGACCGGCATGCATGTAATTGAATATCAAGTACCTCAATTGGGATATCGTTAAAGAGGTCGCTCCTATGGTGGGTTTGGATCTGAGCGTAGCCGCAGCCATTAGTGCGGGAATTTTCAATTTTCCCGGGAAAAAAATTAGGGTTTTAACGAGTGGGGTTCAGAGGATCATTCAGAGAGATCAAAAGGGAAAATTATTCGAGGGGTTTGAGAGAATTAGATGTGAATTGAAATGGGTATCGGTTATAATTTGAAGATTGGGAATGAATTTATTGTAAATTTTAAGCAAAATAAAAACCACTATCAACAAAGGATAATAGAAGATAATTTTATTATTATTATTACAAGGATTATGATGTTTCCAGAGAATCTAATAAAATATTTCGTGTACAGTTGTTAAAGAAACGATGTCGTTGTAACTTAGCAAATTGGGAACCTAACAAATTTGTTGAAAAATATCAAAGATGCCTCAAGCTGGCAGCTTCTTCAAGTGTAATAAAATATCAAAGGTAATAAGACAAAAAAAATTGTTTATGAAACAAAGTAATATCTTTTTTGAGAGTTCAAATATAAAATTGAAGAGACATGATATGATGATGAGAATATATGATTGTTATGAGCTATCGTAGCTAATTTACAAATAGTTTTATTACTCGGTTTAAATGGAATTTCATAGGGATTTCTAACTACATTTGACAAAGTAATAATTGAATAAGAGAAGCTAACTCTATCAGATTATTGAGTAATAAATTAATGATTAAATCTACTATTAAGTGTATAGTTTGATGATCTAATTCGTTTTGTAAATTGTTGATGATGGTTTTTTTGTAAGTTCTTATCCTCATGAAGGTTGAAGGATATTGTAGTCCTATACAATCAAATGGATTGAAAAGCCCAATGGCCCAGAGGCAGGAGGAAGGTTGAAGAAATAACCCGATCATGGTGTGTGATGAGGTGTTCTCCCTAATGAGAGGTTCTTAGGTGACAAGTGAAGATGGTACCTGACCCGATTACATTACAGAGGGTTTTTTGGGTACTTCGAGAGTTTGTTTAGCCCGACACGATGAAGTATGGTCCATATGGGATAAACAATCTGACCCGATAACTTTAAAGTCTGGATCTGAAAGAGTACCATTTGCCTCGGCTACCCCGACCTGGGGAACGAAGATGAGATAAAGACTTACCAGTTCGCGAGCAGTATGACGTATGTTCTATCTGGAAAGAAGTGCATCTAGAAGACTAATAATGAAATAGATAAAAAAGCGGTTCACAGTGATCATAGGCCCTGCTAGCTACGATAGGCTATTACAGTGGCAGAACAGTGGCCGCCATAAGTTGGTGCAGTGGCAGAGAAATAAGCTTATTTGATTGAATGAGATGGTGGTGAAAGCAATGACTAAGGGTTATAATGATAATTCAATGACATAAGCTGACATCAGGGTCAGTGGCAATAGTGATTTTGAGGACCTATATAAAGGGGTAGAAATCACATTAGAAAGGGTTAGCAATTTCTACATTTCACAACACTTGTAAATTGATAGCAAAAATAGTAAAACAAACTAATGATAGAGAGAGAAGTGAGTCATTTACCCCAACCACTTTGCGATAGATATATCGGGCTAGTCATGACTCGTTGCGTGTTAGTGTTGTATCTTGTTTGTGTTAGAGTTGGTGCTCGGTGCGCCAAATTTTGTTGTATTTATTGTAAATACGATGTACATTTTATTTTATTATGAATAAAATTGAGTAATTTTCATCAATATATTCTATTATATGGTAAAGGCGTAAATGACCTTAGAATGAATGACTGTGACATACTTGCAAAAGCGCCGCAATTTTCACTGAGAAATGTCACAATACAATTCATTCTTAAATTGGTTCTAGTCAAGGTTTACATACTTGGTCAGTTAGTAAACCCTTGAGACCGATACGTATCGTATATTAGAATTGTTCTAATGGTTTATCTCAGTAAATCATGAGTCTTGGGAGACTCATATAGACACGTAGGTATTTATTGGATAAATACTGAACGATTCATTCAAAGATTCCTGATAGATGGTACACCAACGTCAATAGGAATCTTTACGAGTCGAATAACATATTAGCTCCTTTGACTTGTGATACCACTGTGGATATGTGAGATATCTTCCATACTTTGATGACAGTCACGTCAACGATCTTTTAAGATCAGACCTCTGCATGTTCGTTGGGTATGGACTGATACTCACGATATCATGTGATGTATCCAGAGAGGATCTGTCAGTCCCGTGTACGGGATTTAGGTGTCCAATTTGTGATTCTTTGAAATCCTTGGCCGAGGTATGATTCGGAAACGAGTTCCGAATATTTATTTAAGAATCATAAATATGTCGCGACACAAGAATTGTTCATAGCAGAGATTTGACGTTTAATCTATATCTCCGGAATAATTCGAATAACCTATGACATATGGATTATATATATGCAATGACTCCGACTTGGATGGTTCAACTCGATTATCTGTGGTCGTCGTAATTTATGAGTGGATAAAATTACGGACATGAAAATGGTTTTCCGTGACAGATAAACTTGAACCTAGAAAGTCCCACAATATAAAGTGTACTCGTTGAGCACTTGGGCAGTTAATTATGGATAATTCGGATTATTCATAATTTACACATACGTATTAAATAGTGTGTATTTGTATACGATACATAATTTAGATTAGATACACATTATTAACCAATTGAATTTTGACAATTGTTTCATTATTATTATTAATTAATTAATAATAATAATAAAATGGAAGAATATTCTTGGAATATTTTTCATGTATTTATTTTATCTTTTTTGTTAATTAGATAAATAAATTAATAAATTAATTTATTAGATAAGAATATCTTGAATATTCTTAATAGTTTGACACAATTGGATTGGATAAACAATGTGTTTTGAACACATGTAATTTAACTAACAAAAATAAAAATAAAATCTTATTTGGATAAGATTAAACTTGTATCAAAATTATTGGCTAAATAAAAAGCAAACATTGACCAAAAATCTTCTAGGATTTTCGACCAAGGGCTTATTTTGCTATAAATTAAAATCGTTTCATTTTATTAAAGGTTAGACACTTCTCATGTGTTGAGAAAATAAAGAAAAAGATGGATTAGGGTTTATTGAAATTGATCAACACCAAGGAGGAGAAAATCAAAGAAATTGGAGCTTCGATTAAGGTAATCAAGAGTTCCTAATTTCTATTTTCTTAAGATTTTGTTTCTCAAGCATGTAAATATGTATAGGATATAAACTTTAATAATTTCTTTATTTAGCATGTGTAATATTATTAATTTGGGAATTAGTCTAAAAATTAAAAATTACCATTCTAGAGTGATATTACCACTCTAATATTGCCTAGAATTGTTCTTGAGGCTTTATATTGTGGTGATAAACTTTGTGTAAATTAATTGGATTAATTTTGTGAATAAATTGAATTTTGGCATGAAAATTTGACAAAAATAAAAACTGGATCAGATCTGGTTTTGGTTGTTAAATAAGAATATTTTTCATGTAAAAATATATTATTTGGATGATTTTGGATGTGTATTGGGTGGTGGATAAATTCTGAAAATTATTCCGGGGTGAAAACGCGAGTAAACGGTGAAATTCGCGTCGAAACGGACCCGCCATGTCGCGGCTGTGAACCCAGCGAACTGGGCACTGTTCGGGCAGCCCAAGGGCTGACCGAACACTGCCCAAGTGACCGGATTGCCTCGGCTCGTCTGATGGTCAACCGGTTAGACCGTTTGCCCGTTACGCGTAGTATTTGTCGAAAAATATTTTCGTAAAATAATTCATCGTGTAACGAAATATATTACGTTATTAAATGTTAATAAATAATATATTTAAACTTATTTGAGTGAATTCAAAATATATGATATTAATTAATTCGCTCGGAAATTTTTAAAATGTTTAAAAATCATTTTCGCCTTCCACCGCGCCCTTCCGCTGCGCATACACTAACAAAATGGTATCAGAGTATCTGATCTCACATCCAAAATAATTTTTCATGCCTTAAATATTTGATATTTAATTCAATTTATTTTACATATGTTTGAGAATTAATTGATTGGATCAATTATTTAACTGTTTGACAGTATTTGTAAAATCTCTATAATAAGGCTTTGTGTTTTGTGATAGTACACTAATGGGTCCGTCTCGTCAATTAGGATATAAATATTTTTCCTGATACTGTGGTTGTATCTGCCAAAACAGTGCGGCTATGGTTAATGGAAATTTATTTATACCAGTAAAACTTATTTGATAAGAAACAAATTCAAGCGAAAGTGCATGTCAATAGATGCCAAAGTAGTGAGGTAGTGCATAAGTACCTTAGATGTGTTTATTGACGAGTATTGCCTTGAATACACCTCATCCAATAGATGCCAAAACAGTGAGGATCGGAAACGGTTCAAGACCTATTTTTAAATAGTCATATTGGATGTGATTGATAATTGTTATCTACTTTCAAATATATTTGGGCACAATGTGCCAAAGCCGTGTGTTTAAATATATTTGTGAGGTGTACTTTCTGCTATGTAATTTAATTTAATTATTGAATTCTCGTATTTTATTTGGGGATTATCAATTTATGTAAAATAGTGAGAATGAATCCTTATATTAAAAATCCATGATATGTTGGATGTTTTGTGATATTGATGAAATGACTTTTATCTGCTAACTCATGTTTCTTTTGTAAAGTTTGTGATGGCAGCTACTACTTCTTCTAATCCTTTTGCTCGAGTCCTGGATGCTAACAAATTTACTGGTCATGAGAACTTTAGTGAATGAGAATTAGATCTTAAGATAGTCTTGAGATCGGAGAAGTTGGATTATGTGTTGGATAATCCAGTATCGTTGGATATTGCTCCGGAGTCGACACATGAAGAGAGAGAGACATTTCAGAAATGGAGAGACGATGATATGAGAGTCAGGTCACTCATTATTTGTACTATGTCTTCTGATCTAAAGAGGCAATATGCTGATATGTCTGACTCCTTCAGTATCATAACTCAGCTTCGGGAGCTATTTCTAAACCAGGAACAAACTCTGGGATACAGAATCTCCGAGGAATTTTTCCACGTTCGTTTGGCTGAAGGCAAGCCAGTGAGTCCACATGTCCTGCACATGATGGATCTCATTGAGCAGCTTCAAAAGTTTGACTTTCAGCTGAATGAGACAATGTGCAGGAATTTGATTCTTGGCTCACTCCCACCGGCATATTCCCAGTTCATTATGAACTTCAACATGCATGGTATTCGTTATTCCTACAGTCAGTTGCATAGGATGTTTCAGACTGTTGAGGAGGAAATCAAGAAGGGTGTGCCGACACTCATTTCAAAGTCCTCTTTGTTTAGTTCTTCTTCTTCTCAATTTACGAGATCTGGCAAGAAGAAGAAGAAAAAGGCAAAGAAGACTGGTTCTGGTGTTCCTCCAAAAGGAAAGGTTACGAAACCAAGCAAGTCGAAGAAGAAAGCTGCTGAGGACAAGTGCCACCACTGTGGCAAGATTAGACATTGGAGACGCAATTGTCCAGACTACATAGCTTCTGTCAGACGGGAGAGAGCCGCCGCATAAGATATATTTATTTTCCCTATCATTGATATCTCTTTGGCTTGTGAAGCCATTGGTTCTAGATGGGTTTTAGATTCTGCTAGTCCTACTCACATCTGCAATTTGTTACAAGGGCTGAGGGTGTTGGGGTTTTCTCAAAGACGCAGGTGAAAGCGCGGTTCGGGAGAAATCGTAACTTTAAAAAACTTTTAAACTTACCGAATAAATTATTCAATATCCAATATGAATAATTCACTCATATTTCACCTAAACATATTATATTTGTTATAAAATAAAACGCGTTTTTGCCCGAACCGACCAACCGATACACATGGGGGCTGCCCAGGTCAGCCCCAATAGTACATGGGCAGTTCATGGGCTGCCCAAACAGTGACCAATTCGCTGTTTGGACAGCCGTCATCCGGTAAGCCCAAAACTCACCCGGTAACGCCGTTTTTTTATCGTTTTCACTTATTTTCACTCCGAAATAATTTCTGGCAATTATTCCAATACCCAATACACATCCAATACGTTTAAGTAACATATTTTTCATCACCAAAATTTCAGAATTTTTAGATCTGATCTGGGTGCCAAAAATATCATTTTTCATGCTTTAAATCCAATTTTCTCAACATTAATCATATTAAAATTTCCACCTATGATGAACTCAAGAACAATTCTAGGAGTCGTCAAATGATAAAATTGAACTAATATTACACTAATATTATTCAATCTAACTTCACACATGCATCTAGCCTCCAAATTCATCATCTCAATCAAAAAGCCCCAAAATCCAAGAAACAAATAAACCATAGAACTATTCTAGATGCTCAAGAACAAGAAAAAAACTTTCTAAGCTTAAGAATATTGAAGATTACCTCAAAATCTCTTAATTTCCTGAAGTTTTCTTCTTGATTTCATCACTTTCTCTCAAGTTTCCTCAAGAAAAATTTTGTGAGCTTTCATGGAGATGTATTTTCGAACAAGGGAAGTTTAGGAAAGAGAAAATAAAATTGTTCACTTTATATACAAGACTTAACCTAACTTGGGGAAATTTGGTCATTTTGGTTCATTTAATCACATTTAAAGAATTCAAATTCAATTTGAATTCCTCAAGCTTAAAAAATCATGGCACTTATTACTAATGATAATAAAACATATGTAATAACATTTACTACAAATGAGTTATTATTTAATCTAATTAAAATATAAAGTTAAAGTAGACAAATTCAAATTGAATACTTTAACCTTAAAGTTTAATATTATTAGTAACCAATAATAATTAAACATATTACATAATAATTATGTAATATTGATATTATTTAATTATCTAAATATTTAACATTTAAATATCTAAATAATTAATTAATATAATTATTAATATATATATATATATTTTTATTTACACTAAATAACAAAATACATATATCAATAGCATGTGTCAAAATCTCATTTGACAAATAATTAATATGTATCTAATCAAATTTTGTATCAAATACAAATACATATTAATTATTAATTGACCAAAATCCCCTATTGCATGTATTTTCGTTTAACCGTTTAAACGATTCAAATTAACTCATTTAATCCGGTGAAGTATTATGAATAATTTGTATTATTCATTTGGACTGCACAAGACAAGCGTAAGTGCTTGGTTGAGGTACTTAATTTTTATTGGGATGATCCATATTTATTTAAATACTTCCCTGACCAAATATTGTGACGCTACATTCCCGAGGATGAAGTTTTAAGTGTCCTTATATTTTGTCATTCCCACGCCTGTGGAGGCCATATTTCAGTAAAGAAAGTTAGAAATTGTTGTAAAAATCCTATAGTGTGGTTTCTACAGGCCTACGTTATTCAAAGATACAAATGGCTTCTGTCGTTCCTGTGAAATGTGTCAAAAATTAGGTGTATTGTCCTGTCATCATATTAAGCCTCTTAACTCTATTCTTGTCATTGAAATATTTGATTGTTGGGGTATTGATTTTATGTGAATTTTTGATGAGCGGAAAATATATCAATATTTACCGCCCTTTAACTTAATATTTTGTTTAGTTTCTCGGGTTTGATGAACGTTTTGATGTGTTTTAGTTTATTTTTCAGATAAAATAATATCGGGTCTCAATGAAATCATTTAGGACGAAATATGGGTCAAATAAGGGCAATTATTGGACTTGATATATTAATTTTGGAGATTGGAAACTTGAAAGGGCGTTTTTGACAAAGTGCAGTTTTGGAAATTCCAGTTTTGCTCATCTGTCGTAATTTGGGCATAACATTTTACTCCGATATCGGATTGAGCTGATTCAAGTGCCAGATTAAAGAAGACTCAAAGATCTACAACTTTAAACGACAAAATATTTTCGAATTCTGAAGATTTCATGACCGAAATTGATGAACCATCCAGAAGTGTGTTGTGTGTAATTATTAAAGTCATTTTCAATCATTTTCAAAGCAAAAAAATAAATTAATAAATAAATAATAAAATTATCAAATCATCACCAAACATGATAAGCAATTAGTGGAGCAATTAATAATGGATTTGGTGGAGTAATTAGTGGAGAAATTAATAATGGATTTGGTGGAGAATTTGATGGAGGCAAAATTTTGCCTATAAATACCAAGTCATTTCATTTGTAAAAATTCATACTTTCTTCTTTGAAATTCCTAAAGAATAAATAAGAAGATTGTATCTTGTTTGTTTATTTACAGCTTTCAGTAATTAATTTCCGCTTTCGCACTTTCTTTTCTTTATTTTTCAGTTTTTACTTTCTGTAATTTACTTTTACGCACAATCATTTCCTTTCTTTAATTTTGCAGTTTTTATTTTTCAAGCAATGAGGAGGTAATTCCCCTTTGCTGGGGTGCAAGGTAAAGCTTTTATTATTGCTATTTAGATTAATCTCCCTTAATTATAATATATAAACTATTTAAAACTTGACTTAATGAGGATACCGCTATATTGGCCGGTTGGTAATTAATTATAAATTGGTTTTAACCTGACTAAGTATGGATACCGTCTGGTTGGTCGGTTGGTAATTAATTATTAATTTGACTTAATCAGGATACCGCCTTTATGGCTGGTTGGTAATTATCACGTAAAGTTAATATATTATATTAAGGGAGATATCTAAAATAGTAGTAATAAAAGTTGATCCTCTAACCCCAGCATTTTCTTTTATTGTACTTTTACTTTATTTAATTTCAGTAATTTACTTTTCAACAATTTACTCTTCAGCAATTTACTTTCAGTAATTTACTTTTATTTTTTTTACTTTTTACTTTTTACTTTTTTTACTTTTCAGCAATTTACTTTCAGTATTTTACTTTTTGTCTTTTATTTTATTTAAATTTTTACTACCCGTAAATATGTGTCGTAACTAAGCCAGTTATCTGGGGTTGTGATGAAATCCAATATCACCGGTTTATAAGGGGTTAGATTATAGCTTGGATAATATAAAGGTTTATTTATTGAGTCTTAATCTTAATGCTTTTTATTAACTGGCCATTAATAAAATTGATTAGGTAAACTTAAAATGAACTTGGAAAATGGATTTTAGGTTAAAGACCTTAGACTCAATAGCCCACGATCTTCATTTAGGATAAATAACCCTTTAATAGATTTCCTTACAGGATAGGAATATACCTGTCGGGCGGGGGTAGCCATAATTGGAACTTAAACTTAATGAATCCAGGTAATTGGTTGACATAGACATATGGTTCAATTGGGTTATACTGGGTATTTGTAATCGACCATCGGAAGAGGCTTTTACATAATTTAGTGTTCCAGGTTAATAAATTAATATACTACCCAACTGTAAGATAACACTTCATCTTTAATAGATATTGGAAGGATTCACAACCCTGGATAGTTTTATAAATTTGAATTTTCTTCAATCTACTTTCAAGAAATTTTATTTACTTGTTTTAAGTATTAAAGTCACCACCCAATCAAACAATCAATCTATTAGATACTTGTAAACATTTGACCTCATAAAAAAATCAATAGCAAAGGTTTTAAGTCCTCGGGGATCGATACTTTTTATACTACTTGGATACGTGCGCATTGCGTTATACGCTTGTGATTACGCACCAGTCAAGTTTTTGGCGCCGTTGCCGGGGACTTATTTATCTTTTACTATTAGTTTAGGGGTTCGATACGTTATTTGTATCTAATTTCTTTTTACTTATTGTTGTTGTTTTCTTGTGTTTCAGGTTCTCAGAAACTACATGAGACGAACCAGAAGCTTTGAACTCTGACCGCTTGACCTAGAAATTGAAAGAACCATCAGACAGTTGAGAAGGGAAAGGCAAGAAGGCCAAGAAGCTTTGGTCAACATGGAACCTGAACCTTTGGAAGTTGCACCACCGATACCATTCGAGACAGAACCATTCCGGTGGTCGACGGTTTCATTTCCTGTATTGTACTTCCTCATTTACCAGCAAATGCATGTGACATCAAAACATGCATCCAGATGATTCAGCAGTCAGTACAGTTTGGGGGAAATGCAACTGAAGATCATAATTCCCACATCAGCAACTTCCTGGAAGTTTGCGGTACTTTCAATTACAACCGCAGCTGAAGAAGTAATGAGACTGCGGGTTTTTCCATATTCCCTGAAAGACAGAGCTAAAGCTTGGCTACATTCGTTACCAGCAGGTTCCATCACAACTTGGAACACTCTAGCCACCAAATTCCTTGCAAAGTACTTTCCACCAGCCAGAACTGCAAAGTTAAGGAATGACATCACATCCTTCATGCAGCAAGATTCAGAATCCCTTTGCGAAGCTTGGGAAAGATTCAAAGATTTACTCCGAAAATGTCCTCATCATGAGATCGCAAAATGGCTACAAGTCCAAACCTTCACAATGAACTTTCTGGAATAATGGGAACCGCAATTGATGCTGCTGCTGCTGGAGGAGCTTTGATGGCAAAATGAGAAGATCAAGCCTGTGACTTAATTGAAGAAATGGCCAACAACAAATCCGTGTGGCCAACAAAAAGTAGCATGATTCAAATAATTGCAGGAATTTATGAAGTTGGAGCCAACACAGCACTGAATTCCAAGCTGGATGTGATTTGCAAAAATCTGGAAACTCTTAACATGAAAGTTAATGGTGGATCCACAAGTTCACCATTTGGAGGAGCACCTGAGTCAGAATTTTTCAACCAACATAAAGAAACAGTGAATTATGTCAACAATTTCAACAGACATGGGAACAATCGATATTCCAAAACCTACAACCCAGGGTGGAGGAATCATCTCAATTTCGCATAGAGCAACAATTCAGGGCAAATGAACAATCCACTACCCGGATTTCAACAACAGAATAAAGGCCAGGAGCAGGCAAATGAATCAGGAATAACAGAAGTGTTGACCCACTTGAAAAAGATAGAAGCAAAACATGACTCTCAAGCAGCAAGATATGATGCTATGTTTCAATCTCAAGCAACATTAATTCAAAGTCAATCTGCTTCTATTAAAGCACTGGAGAATCAAATTGGACAACTGGCCAATGCTCAGAGTTACAGACCGCCGGGTAACATTCCTAGCAACACAGAGCTAAATCCAAGGAATATGGGAAATGAGCAATGTCATGCCATCATGTTAAAAAGCGGTACTGAAATCAACAAAGATGTTGGAATCAAGGCAACAACAATTGAAGATATTCCAAAAGAAACCAAGCAACAGATGGAGGAAAAATAAGCAAAGGAAAAAGAACAGATCACTCCACCTCCACCTCCACCTCAGCGTCTTCAGAAGAATAAACTGGACAAGCAGTTTTCTCGATTCTTGGAGGTGTTCAAAAAGCTGCATATCAACATTCCATTTGAAGAAGCGTTGGAACAAATGCCCAGCTATGCCAAATTCATGAAAGACATTCTTTCACGAAAGCGGAGATTGGGAGATTATGAGACAATAGCATTATCAGAAGAATACAGCGCCATCATTCAGAGAAAACTTCCTCCAATGTTGAAAGATCCTGGCAGTTTCATTGTTCCTTGCACCATAGGAGAACATGACTTCAGTAAGGCTCTGTGTGATTTAGGTGCTAGTGTTAACTTGATGCCTTTTTCTATTTTCAGGAAACTGCAGATTGGAGAAACAATGCCCACTTCAGTCTCACTACAACTTGCTGATAGAACGCTCGTATTTCCGAGAGGTGTAGTTGAAGATGTGCTAGTCAAGGTTGACAAATTCATTTTCCCAGCAGATTTTATTGTCCTTGATATGGAGGAAGACGCAAACTTGCCAATCATCCTCGGGAGACCATTCTTGGCTACTAGTCGAACCATTATTGATGTACAAAAAGGAGAACTAACCATGAGGGTACAAGACCAAGAAGTAACATTCAATGTTTTCAAGGCCATGAATTTCCTAGATGATGAAAAGAATGAGGAATGTTTCAGACTTGATGTGATACATAGTACTGATCAGAACTCTGATGAAAGACAAAGTTCTACTAACAAACTTAAAACATGTCAATTACCTGTAGAGCCTGAAGATAAAGCGCACTGCGTACTGAAGAAGCCTATTCTTGCACTACAAGCAACAAAAGAGAAAAAGTTCCACCAGCTCAACGAATTGGAGGAATTTCACATACAACCTTTTGAGGATGCCAAATTGTACAAGGAAAAGGCAAGAAAAGACATGATGAGAAGTTAGTGCGCATACAACTGGAACCAGGGCAGAAGGTACTGTTAAACAAATCAAGGGTGAAATTCTTCCCATGGAAGCCAAGATCACGGTGGTCAGGTCCATTTGTGATCACCAAGGTTTTACAGACAGAGCCGTTGAGATACATGATCCTGACTCCAACAAAACTTTCAAGGTTAAAAACAAGCGTGTCAAACACTACTGAGGAGAATCATTTGAGCGACAAAAAGAAAGTGTTACACTTTCAGATCTAGCTTAACGTTCGAGAAGTCACGTCTAGCTGACGACTTTAAACTTAGCGCTCGCAGGGAGGCAACCCATGCAATTTGTGTATATATTGTGATTTGGTGTGATTTAATTTTGTGTGTTTAGTTTTTGCAGATTAAGTCCTTTCACGATGGAAGAAGCTCTAGCAAATCTTCACAAGCAATTTCCTTCTCTCCCTAAAAAATCTCTGATGAAAGTTTACAAAGCTCGCTTGGAACGAATGAGACTACTAACAATCCATGGTGTTCCTAATGACATTCGATGGGTATTGAAGCACGAATCCGATTGGCAGGTGAGTCTTCTGACTCTTTTATTTCACATCTGCTTGTTTTGGGAAGAATCACTTATGCAAAAACATAGAGCTAAGCAAATGGTGTTTGTTACAAATGTGCACGCTGTAATTGTAATACTCGTTGTCGTTCTTTAGAAATGGTGTCTGATAACCGCGAAGATAAGATTAACTTCATTAGGGATGGCTTGAGTAAGGAGTCTTTGGATGACATATCTAAAACTCTTGAGACGCATCCCGGTGGATGTGTGTATCATGAGATTCGTGTGTTATACGCACAATTCCAAAAGGAAAGACAACAGTTAAGTCTCGGGAATCTGACTCAAAAAGACCCTGTTTGCCAATTTATAAAAAAATTGGATGGGAAGCTTGTCCGTGACGCATAGACGTCAATCAAGCCGCTACTTTTCTTGTAAATATTATATATCTTTGTCTTTTCCTAATAATTGTAATTTGTTTTGTTGTTTTCTTTTATTTTCTCCGACACGATCCAACATTTTTTACTATCACGATTTATTTTACTATTAACTAATAATTGTCATTTGGCAGGTACTAGTGCTATTATTTTACTCATCCTTTTCAGATGTTATAAATTCAACTCATCATTGCACTTTTGAAGACATCCAGAGTAAACATGGAAGCCACTTCAAGAAGACGAGTTGAAAACATCTGTTTGTTTTGCGGTAGTAGTGTTGGTACTAAACCACAATACGTAGAAGCAGCACAAGAATTGGGTCGAGTCTTAGCTGCAAGGAATATGCACTTAGTATATGGCGGAGGCAATCTTGGACTAATGGGGATCGTTTCAAAGGTCGTACAGGAAGGAGGTAGTAACGTTTTAGGAATCATCCCAAAACCCTTGGCGGAGGCAAATCTTATTGGATCATCAAACGGAGAGGAACTGATCGTGCCAGGTATGTCTGAACGACTGGTAGAAATGATTAACCGTGCTGATGCTTTATTGCTTTGCCAGGTGGCTTGGGCACATTGAAGAAATTTTTATAGTGCCATCTTGGGCGAACCTGAACATACACCAGAAGCAATTGGGCTGTTTAACGTTGATGGATTTTATGATTTTCTTTGTGTGTTTCTTGATGATGCCCGGAGAAATGGGTTCGTGTCAAAACCTTTAAAAGAACTCCTCTTTACTGCCAGAACTGCTCCGGATCTAATTGATCAACTCTTAGCCTATGAACCACAAGTTGACCCTATCCTTTCAAAGATAAATTGGTCAGAGGACGATCGTGGTAAGAGGCGTCGAATTAATCTGGATCTTAACCTTTAATTTCCTGTAGAATTTTGGCTAACCAGGTATTATCTTCTAAACTCTTCTTCTATTGTTTAAGACATTGTGGACAATGTCTCATTTAGGTTTAGGGGAGGGAATTAGTTGACTAGTACCTGTTTTTAGTTGTGTGTTGTTTTTATTTTTTTAGTCCAAAATTTTTCGAAAAATATAAAAAAAATTGAATTTTTTTTCAAAAATTACAAACATATTTTGCGTTTTTGTGTTTTTATTTTGACTAAAAATGTGAAATTAGTAAAAGATAGCTGAGTAAGGAGTTTACACTTCTGAGACGTATTTCAAACCATTTTTGAAACAAGTTAATTCTTTTTTATTTCCTTTTGAATTATTTAATTTGTGAATTCTCCATAAAACGGACTAAAATGGATCTTCATATGCTCAGTTGACAGGTATTATCAACATACATGGAAACATACAGACATGAGCTATAATTGAAAAGTTTGTAATATTCAGTGCTCTAGTTTAAATGGAGGAAGCATCTCAGAAAGTGATGGAGTTTTAAAAAAAAAATTTATGAGATCCGAGTTATTAAGTCTGTAAGGGTGTCTTAACACCCAGTGCCGTAAAGCCAACTGGTTTGGGAGTCACTGGCCCAAAGCTCGCTACATGGATCGAGGATGTTCCAAAATATATATATCTAAAGTCTGAGTAATTAAGTCTGTAGGGGTGTCTTAACACCTGGTGCCCTAAAGCCAACTGGTTTGGGAGCCACCGACCTAAAGCTCGCTACATAGACGGAAGATATTGTATATAAATAAAAAAATATTTAAAAAAAAATCAGAAAAAAATCAGAAAAATTATTCCATTGCCATAAAAAAATGTGAAATCTGATAGAACTTTAGGACAAAAATATTACTCTCTTATCAACTACACTTGTGACTGTTGTGGGCAAAAATGAGATTGATTAATACTTTGTTGGCTGTGTATATGGAGAATGGTAAATATAATCAGAATTTACTTATTCGGTAATTTAGAAAGAAACAAAACAACTAGTAACTTGGAGTAGAAGTTTCACCTGATTAGTCACTAACTTTCTTTATTCTCTTGTCTCTTGTCTTTTTGCTTTTGTGTGCATTAGTTTTACTACCTTTTTACTTTTGTAAAATGTTTGTGGGTATCATTGCTGTAAACCCTCACGAGACTACAACTCCTCCACTAGGGACACCTAGGGGTTTAAAGGCTTGTTGCATATGCTAAATGCAACCGTGATCCCTACGAAAGTGGCTTAGTTTAATTTTAATTGTTTCTTGTATTTTATTTTATTGTTTTTCTCGAGGACTAGCAAAATGTTAGGTTTGGGGGTGTGATGAGCAGAAAATATATCAATATTTACCGCCCTTTTAACTTAATATTTTGTTTAGTTTCTCGGGTTTGATGAACGTTTTGATGTGTTTTACTTTATTTTGCAGATAAAATAATATCGGATCTCAATGAAATCATTTAGGACGAAATATGGGTCAAATAAGGGCAATTATTGGACTTGATGTATTAATTTTGGAGATTGGAAACTTGAAAGGGCGTTTTTGACAAAGTTCAGTTTTGGAAATTCCAGTTTTACACATCTGTCGTATTTTGGGCATAACTTTTTACTCTGATATCTGCTTGAGCTGATTCAAGTGCCAGATTAAAGAAGACTCAAAGATCTACAACTTTGAACAATAAAATATTTTCGAATTCTGAAGATTTCATGACTGAAATTGATGAACCATCCAGAAGTGTGTTGTGTGTAATTATTAAAGTCATTTTCAATCATTTTCAAAGCAAAAAAATAAATTAATAAATAAATCATCAAATCATCACCAAACATGATAAGCAATTAGTGGAGCAATTAATAATGGATTTGGTGGAGTAATTAGTGGAGAAATTAATAATGGATTTGATGGAGAATTTGATGGATGATTTGATGGAGGCAAAAATTTGCCTATAAATACCAAGTCATTTCATTTGTAAAAATTCATACTTTCTTCTTTGAAATTCCTAAAGAATAAATAAGAAGATTGTATCTTGTTTGTTTATTTACAGCTTTCGGTAATTAATTTCCGCTTTCGCACTTTCTTTTCTTTATTTTTCAGTTTTTACTTTCTGTAATTTACTTTTACGCACAATCATTTCCTTTCTTTACTTTTGCAGTTTTTATTTTTCAAGCAATGATGAGGTAATTCCCCTTTGCTGGGGTGCAAGGTAAAGCTTTTATTATTGCTATTTAGATTAATCTCTCTTAATTATAATATATAAACTATTTAAAACTTGACTTAATGAGGATACCGCTATATTGGCCGGTTGGTAATTAATTATAAATTGGTTTTAACCTCACTAAGTATGGATACCGTCTGGTTGGTCGGTTGGTAATTAATTATTAATTTGACTTAATCAGGATACCGCCTTTATGGCTGGTTGGTAATTATCACGTAAAGTTAATATATTATATTAAGGGAGATATCTAAAATAGTAGTAATAAAAGTTGATCCTCTAACCCCAGCATTTTCTTTTATTGTACTTTTACTTTATTTAATTTCAGTAATTTACTTTTCAGCAATTTACTCTTCAGCAATTTACTTTCAGTAATTTACTTTTATTTTTTTTTACTTTTTACTTTTTACTTTTTACTTTTTACTTTTTACTTTTTTTACTTTTCAGCAATTTACTTTTCAGTATTTTACTTTATGTCTTTTATTTTATTTAAATTTTTACTACCAGTAAATATGTGTCGTAACTAAGCCAGTTATCTGGGGTTGTGATGAAATCCAATATCACCGGTTTATAAGGGGTTAGATTATAGCTTGGTAATATAAAAGTTTATTTATTGAGTCTTAATCTTAATGCTTTTTATTAACTGGCCATTAATAAAATTGATTAGGTAAACTTAAAATGAACTTGGAAAATGGATTTTAGGTTAAAGACCTTAGACTCAATAGCCCACGATCTTCATTTAGGATAGATAACCCTTTAATAGATTTCCTTACAGGATAGGAATATACCTGTCGGGCGGGGGTAGCCATAATTGGAACTTAAACTTAATGAATCCAGGTAATTTGGTTGACATAGACATATGGTTCAATTGGGTTATACTGGGTATTTGTAATCGACCATCGGAAGAGGCTTTTACATAATTTAGTGTTCCGGGTTAATAAATTAATATATTACCCAACTGTAAGATAACCACTTCATCTTTAATAGATATTGGAAGGATTCACAACCCTGGATAGTTTTATAAATTTGAATTTTCTTCAATCTACTTTCAAGAAATTTTATTTACTTATTTTAAGTTTTAAAGTCACCACCCAATCAAACAATCAATCTATTAGATACTTGTAAACATTTGACCTCATAAAAAAATTAATAGCAAAGGTTTTAAGTCCTCGTGAGATCGATACTTTTTATACTACTTGAACGATACGTGCGCTTGCGTTATACGCGTATGATTACGTATCGGTCAACTTTTCCGCATTCTTTTGGATACCTTTACATTCCTCTTCTAGTAGATTATGTGTCTAAATGGGTTGAGGTAGTAGCGTGTCGAGCTAATGATAACACCACTGTGGTTAAATTCTTAAAGGAATATGTACTGTCACATTTTGGTACGCCACTTGTCATTATTAGTGATCAAGGGACATATTTTTATAATCGATCATTTGAGCCTTTGATGCGCAGGTACGGTGTAGTGCATAAGATTTCTACTGCTTATCACCTACAGACAAATGGACAGACAGAGCTAGCAAATAGGGAGATAAAACTAATATTGGAGAAAACGGTAAACATCGACTGTAAGGATTGGTCTTTACGACTTCCAGATGCACTTTAGGCATACCGCACAACTTACAAATCCCCACTTGGGATGTCTCCTTATAGACTTGAATTTGAAAAAGCATGTCATTTACCTGTTGAGTTAGAACATAGAGCCTATTGGGCTATTAAAAATCTTAACCTTGATTTAAGTGTTGCAGGTACACAGTAGAAGCCCCAGCTGACAGAACTTGAAGAATTGAGGAATGATGCTTATGATAACTCTTGAATCTATAAAGTAAAGACGAAAGCTGCCCATGATAGACAGATCATGAGAAAGAACTTTGAACCAAACCAAAAAGTCTATCTTTATGACTTCAGACTCCATCTTCACCTAGGCAAGTTGCGATCCAGATGGACCAGACCTTTTATTGTGAAGTAAGTTTAATCATATGGAGTTGTCAAAGTGGAAGACCTCATGGACGATAGAGTGTTCAAAGTTAATGAACAGAGATTAAAACCACTCTTTGACAATAAGATCTCTGCAGTGGAGGATGCGCCTATGAGGATTGATCTCTCCATTCTCCTTGTTTGTATATATATTTTTTAGTTTATTTAATTTTCTTTCTTCTATTTGTTTTGTTTTGTTTTCTGTTTCGTTTGCAGGACGACAACTTATCAGGTGAACGTTCTCTCTTATCAGGTGAACTCCTTCCTTTTCTAACATATTTTTTGCTGTTAACATTGAGGACAATGTTTGATTTAGGTTGGGGTGGTCATATTATCGTATGTTGTATCTGGTTGTTCATGTGTTAGTCATGTTATCTTTTGCGTTCTTTTGTTAAAAAATTAAAAAAAAAATTAAAAAAAATGTGTCCTTAATAGTAAAGCATAAGTCCAATGATGAGTATTGTTTGCTTTAGGATGAAACCTTAGAAACGATAAGTTCTTTAATGTACTTTTATCTGATGCCTTGATTAGTTGATCTAGGTCAGACTCGTAATCACTTAACTATAGGTTTTTAGCAGTAAGAACCTAGGTAGTTGGCAAAGTGACTGGTTGAAGAAATCGCATGTCGATGAATGACCGTTTGCTTAGATATCTATCTTAATTTGCTAGTGTTATGATGTATGGTATGGTTAAAAATAAAAGCAGAAAGTTTTGAAAGAAAAAAAGAAAAAGAAAAAAAAGAAATTAAACCACCTATAATCGATAAGCATGAAGCTACCCATGTGCGAGTGTTAGGACCACCATGGGGAGAAATAATACCTTAAATGATAGGTGCGTTGAAAAAAAAAAGAAAAGGTTTTGAAAGAAGAAAAAGAAAAAAATCATATCATACTGAACAAAGAAAAGAAATTACAGAGCACATTTGAGATATCTAGGTTGGTTTGACCCATCAGATCGTAATTTTTAAACGAAATTATTGAGTTGGCTGACCTAGGAGTTGAGCTGTGAATGAACATTTACACACACACATTGTGAGTCTGGCTTAGATGATTTATTTAAGGACATGGATTTGAGTTGCTTTGAGTACTTTGAAAGTTCTCTGATTTCATTACTAGGCATTCGTTGAGGACGATATTATGTGTAACTATTGGCACTATTTCATTTTGTTATTTTGCATGATTGCATATGTTTTGAATGACGTTTGTGGGTGTCATCGATGTAAGCCCTCACGAGACTATAACTCATCCACTAGGGCCACCTAGGGGTTTAAAGGCATATTCCATATGCTAAATGCAATCGTGATCCCTACGAAAGTGGCTAAGATAAATTTTATTTTTAGTTTAGTTTAGTTCTTATTTTCTTTTTGCCCTTGAATTACTAGGGACTAGAAATAAACTGGTTGGGGGTTGTGATAAGTGCATGAAAATATACTTTGAACATCGCTAATTCGGCTTGATTATCATGTATTTGATCTTAATTATAGTTTATTTTATGTCTTATTATTAGGAAGCAATGGAACATGAAGATACGAGCAATTGTACATGTTTTGGGACCATACAGACGCATAGAAGCACGCAGGAAGAGCAGAAACACAGAAAGTATAATTCCAGAAAAAACCGCCACGAGTCGCGACGAGCCCTTCCTGGCGTCGCGACGCGCACTCATATCGGTTACATAGTAAAATCCCGAGAGTTGGGCGTTGCGACGCCACTTTCTGAAGTCCCGAAAAAGTTCTAGAATCTTAATTCAGTCGTGTTTTATGCGGATAAGGACTCTGGGACTTCCCTATATATATCCAAGCTCGTCTAAAACCCTAAAATGGGGAGAAAACACACAACAAAGAAATAAAAATCACATATTTGAGAGAGAATAGCGAGGAAGCTTCATGCTAGACAAGATGTTTCTCCGATCTATCAAGGTTATGTCTCTCTTCTATATAGAGAACTAATCTGCTAGGCAAAGAGAATGATGATGGATTTTGTAATTTTCTTTGTTTGTTTCTTGATGATGCCCGGAGAAAACTTATTTTCTTCCAATAATAAGTAGATTTGAAATTCATTTAAGGCATAACAATTATGAAAATAAGGGCTTCAATGGGTTCGTGTCAAAACCTGTAAAAAGAAATCTTATTCACTGTCCGAACTGCCCATGATTTAATTGACCAAATCTTAGCTTTTGAACCACAAATTGACCCTATCCTTTCCAAGATAAACTGGTCTGATAATGATCGTGGTAAAAAGCGTCAGATAAATTTGGATCTTAACCTTTAATTTTCATTTTAGATGTAGAATTTCGGCTAACCAGGTACTATTTTCTAAACTCTTCTTCTACTTTTTAGACATTATGGACAATGTCTCAATTAGGTTTGGGGGAGGGGGATGGGAATAGTTGACTAGTATCTTGTTTTTATTGTGTTGTTTTTATTTGATTTTTAGTAAAAAAATTCAAAAAAAATTTAAAAAATTTTATAAAATAAAATAATATTTTGTTTTTGTGTTTTTTTAACTTGACTAATCAGGTGAAATTGGTGTGAGATAGCTGTGTAAGGAATTTATACTCCTGAGACGTATCTCAACCTATTTTGTAACAAGTTAGTTTTTGTTTATTTCCTTTTGAATTATTTAATTTGTGATTTCTCCATAAAACTGATTAAATTGGATCTTCATATGCTCAGTTGACATGTATTATCAACATGCATGGTAATATACAGCCATGAGTTGTAATTGAAAAGTTTGTAATAATCAGTGCTCTAGTTTAATTGGAAGAAGCATCTAAAAAGCGATGGAATAATAATAAAAAAACATCTGAGATCCGAGTAATTAAGTCCGTAGGGGTGTTTTAACACCTAGTGCCCTAAAGCCAACTAGCTTGGGAGTCACTGGCCCAAAGCTCGCTACATGGATTAAAGATGTTATATATATATATAAAGGATATTTGAAATCCGAGTAATTAATTCTGTAAGGGTGCCTTAACACCTAGTGCCCTAAAGCCAACTGGCTTGGGAGTCACTAACCTAAAGCTCGCTACATGGATTGAAGATGTTGTAAATTATATAAAAAAAAAAATCATTGCTAAAAATGTGTGAATTCTGATATAACTTTAGGACAAAAATATTACTCTCTTTTCAACTACACTTATGAATATTGTGGGCACAATGATTTGATTAATACTTTGTTAGTTGTGTATATAGAGAATGGTAAAAATAATCGGAGAATTTACTTATTTGGTAATTTAGAAAGAAAGAAAACAACTATTAACTTGGATAAGAAGTTTCACTTATTTAGTCACTAACTTGTTTATTCTCTTTTCTCTTGTCTTTTTGCTTTTGTGTGCATTAGATTGACGTTCGTGGGTATCTTTCCTGTAAGCCCTCACGGGACTATAACTCGTCCACTAGGGACACAGTGATCCCTACGAAAGTGGCTTAGTTCAATTTTATTTTAAAGTTGTTATTGTATTTTATTTTGTTGTTTTGCTCAAGGACTAGCAAAATATTGGGTTTAAGGGTGTGATAAGCGGTAAATATATCAGTCTTTACCATCCATTTTGACTTAATATTTTGTATAGTTTCTTGAGTTTTGTGAATATTTTAATGTGTTTTGTGTTATTTTGTAGATAAATAAAATAACAGGACTCTCTGGAATCAAATCAGGGCTTAAACGGCGAAAATCGGATGAAAAAGGGCAAAAATGTAAATTTTCTGCTAAAATACGCCGTTTGCTAAAATGCGTCGTCTGTTAAAATTCGCCGTTTACTATCATACGCCACTAAGGTGCGCCGGACATGTGTCAAAATCAGAGAAACTTGCTATCATGCACATTTGTTAACATGGGTCTGCCACGTGTCAACATCACATCAATCTTGCTAAAATACGCGGGACACGTGTCATCATCCCATGCTGCCGACAATACACGTCATTGCTGACGCAGCATCGCGACGCGCACAACCTTCTGTGTCACGATGCCGAACAAATAAATCGATCGACAGACACGTTTCATCATCGTGTTGAATGAGTGACGCGTCGCGACGCACTAGTGCTTTAAGTCGCGCCGCTCGGGGCAGATATTTACCTATAAATTGAAACTAAAATCAGAAGGAAAATTCATACCTTCTTGTGGGGAATTCCTTAAGAATACTAAGAAAATTTTATCTTGGTTGTTTATTTACAGCTTTCTATATTTAATTTTACGCAATAGTACTTTCATTACTTTACTTTTCAATCTTTATTTTTAATGTTCAGTATGAGGAGATAACTCACCTCTGCTGGGGTAAGAGGTTGAGCTTTTATTACTAATATTTAGATTAATCTCCCTTAATTATAATATATAAACTATTTAAAACCTGACTTAATGGGATACCGCCTTTATGGTCGGTTGGACTTAATTAAATTGATTTTAACCTGACTAAATTGGATACCGCATTTATGGTCGATTGGAATTAATCTTAAATTTAACTTAATCAGGATACTGCTTTTATGGTCGGTTGGTAATATCATGCAAAGTTAATATATTACAATAAAGGAGATATTTAAAAGAAAAGTAATAAAAGTGGATCCTCTAACCCCATTATTTTCTTTATTGCTTTATTTACCTTTTTAATTTCCAAGCTTTACTTTATGTCATTTACTTTATTTAAGCTTTTACTAGTCCTAGTTATGTGTCGTAACTAAACCTGTTATCTGGGGTTGTGATGAATTCCAATATCACCGGTTTATAAGGAGTTATTTTGTGTCTTGGGTAATATAAAGGTTTATTTATTAAGTCTTAAGCTTAATGCTTCTTGTTAACTTGCCATTAATAAGATTGATCTGGTAAACTTAAAATGAAATTGACGAAGGGATTTTAGGTTTCAGCCTTAGACTTAATAGCCCACGATATCCCTTAAAGATTAGATACCCCTTAAAAGATCTCATTCCAGGATAGACATATACCTGTCGGGTGGAGGTAGCCACAATTGGTGTTGGGGTTGGTGCTCAGAGCGCCAATTTCCGGTTGTATTTCTGTATGAATGCTTCTGTAAAACGTTATTATTATGAATAATATATGCAGTTTCTATAATATAATGTATATTTTAATATGGTAAAGACGTAATAACCTTAGAATGACTAGTCATTATGCTGTTACAAAAACGTCACAACTGACATTGAGTAGTATCATGACGTTTTTCATTCTCAGACAGTTCCTGGTCAAGGTTTACACTACTTGGTCAATATAGTAAACCTGTTGAGACCGGTACATGTCGTATACTGGAATATATAATTCCAATGGTTTCTCAATGAACCATAAGTCTTGGAGACTAGTATAGACGTGTAGGTGTTTAAAGCGGATAAACACTGAACGACTCACCAAAGATTCTTAATGGATGGTACACCAATCTTATCGGGTTGAGTAGCACTTGTGATTCTTCGACTTGAGATACCATTGTGGGCGCATGACACATCTTCCACACTTAGATGGTAGTCACGTCACCGATCTATTTAGATCAGACCTCCGCATGTTCATTGGGTGTGGATAGATCCTCAGGGTGTCATGTGTGTATCGAGATAGGATCCGTTAGTTCTGTGTATCAGAGCATAGGAAGTCCATATGATTAGCAATTAGATAAAAACCATGGGCTCGTGGTACAATTTAGAAGTTAGTTCTAAATGTTCTTTTTGAGATTCCTAATAGAATAGTCAACTGGATAATCCCTATAAAAATTTGACATTTACATCTATATCTCTGGGATTTATCCGGATACCTGTGACGGAGGAATTATACATTTGCCATAACCTCGACCTGTATGATTCAGCGAGTTTATCAGTGGTGGTCATAATTTACCGGTGGATAAATTATGGACACGAAATTGGATTTCGTGACGGATATGCCTGAATCTAGAGAGTCTCACTAATGGAACATACGCGTAGAGCACTAGAGCAACTTTTATGAATAATATTGATTATTTATAAATTCGTTTAAAGGTTAAACGCAAAATACATGTGTAGGGACCCGATAGTAATTTCCTTAATTTTTGTGTATTTGCATTTAATGTTAGATTAATTCAAATACACATTAATTAATTGTCAAATTGAGATATTTGACTAATATTATAAATATATATATGTATTTGATATTTATTGTAGATATAATACACATATATATATATATATATATATATATTTGTATTTAATTAATTAATTAATTATTTAATTGTTAAATGATTAAATTAATTAAAATATAAATATCTTAAAGTTACAATATTTATTTTAATGACTTGAGTTGCCTTTGTTGACTTGTTATAAAGTTATTAAAGTTGTACTGCTTAAATATAACAAGTTGATAAAGCTAATTAAATGAAACAAAAATTGAGAAAATATCTAGATATTTTCTACACACAAAATTCGGCCAAGGGTCATATTTTTGTCGAGTATATATTGTTTGTTTCATTTTTTAGGGTTTCATAAGTTTAAAACATACAAAATAACACAAAAGAGTTGAGAGCAAGTTTGAAGGCCAAAGAGAAAAAGTCTTGGAAAATCTAGCTTTTGTAAGTTTTTTCTTTAAACCTTCAACATGGAAATTGTTTCTAACTACCTTAGCACCATTTTGTGATGCTTTGATGTTCTTTCTACTCTTGAATTTTGTGTTTGTTTGTTTGAGAACTTGGATGAAAGTTTGATGCATGTTAAAGGCCTTGAAATGGTTTCATAGGTTTGATTATGATTCTTTAGAAATCAAAGTTGCTAATCTAGAGTTGTTGACCCACTCTTAAATGACCTAGATTTGTTCAATAGTTGTTTAATTGTGGTGAGGCTTGATTGTAATGAAAGAAACATGATTGAAGTATTGGATTTTGTTAATTTGGTTTAATTTGTCCAATTTGGTGAAATTAAAAAAATTAGGTTTTAAGACCACTTCCAATTTTGGGGCTTTTCATTTATATGGTGTATTTGGATGTGTATAAGATGCATGTAAAATATTGGGTTGATTGGATTTTGTCTTAATGTGTTTTGAACATTGGAAGTGCAAAATGCACAATTTTCCCACCTTGGAGGGCTCACGACTTTTTGCTAATTTTTGGGGATTTATATTGCAATTTGATTTTTGATGTGTATGACATATTAAATTCATATTTGTAATTATTTAGAATCATCCAAAATCGTTTCGAATAATTTCGGATTAAAATAAACAAAATATTTTGTTTAAGGGCAATTCGGTAAATTCACATAAATTTGATTTATAGTGTTTTGTTTCATAATTTGATTATTGGATAATAAAATAAATAATTTTATTTTATTAATCCGAGAAAAAGTTTTGAAATCGAAAAATTTTGATTTTCCAATATTCCGCTGCGTTACCAGATTTCCGCAATAAAACCCCAACAATTGGAACTTAATTTTAATGAATTCATGTAACTTTGTTGACATAGACATATGATTAATTGGATTATTTGGGTATTTGCATCTGACCATCGATAGAGGCTTTTGCATAAATTCGTGTTCCAGGTTAATAAACCGATATATTGCATAAACATAAGATGACCACTTCATCTTTAAAAGATATTGGAAGAATTCACAACCCTAAATAGTTTAATAATATTGAATTTTCCTTTCATCCACTTCGCACTGTTTTATTTACTTGTTTTAAGTTTAAATTCACCATCCAATCAAACAACAATCTATTAGATACTCGTAAATATTTGGCTTCACAAATTAATAGCTTAGGTATTAAGTCCTCGTGGGATTAATATATTTTATACTACTTGAGCGATACGTGCGTTTACGTTACGTGAGTGATTTCATCGATCATGGTAGAAGTCACATTAGAAAGGGTTAGCAATTTCTACATTTCACAATTCTTGTAAATTAAGAGCAAAGCTAGTAAAACAAATTAGTGATAGAGAGAAAGTGAGCCATTTACCCGACCACTTTCCGCGAGATATACCGGGCTAGTCACCACCCGATGAGTGTTAGCATTGTAACTTGTTTGTATTCCATTGTTTGGAGCTTGGGTCGATATTTATATGAGGGTAATAAAATCATTCCTCTTTCTCCCATGGACGTAGGTTGGAACCACTCTCAACCGAACCACGTAAATTATTGTCTCTGTGATTGGATATCTCTTGTCAAATTTGTGTGGTTTCTACTAACCAATCAAATCTTTCTATTACGAATAAAAATATTAATATTCATAATAATTATGAATAAATTGTTTATTAGATAATCAAATGTACTTAAAGCATAAAAAATAATTAGAGTGGTATAACAAATATTATGACCCGGATCTGATTATAAAATACTTATGGAGGACTTTGCATGCTGTGTAAGAACAAAACCAAAGTGACTAACATTGAGGACTTTGCATTCTGTGACGGAAGCCCAACAATCACAGCCTTCACATGCAAATTTCTAATCAATTGCAACTTTGATCTTGATGAATGGTGGTGCAAGTTGCTTAGTTAGGTTATCAAAGTGGCTCCATTTTATATGTATAATGCAATGGAGCACTTCACATGCTGGGAATAGCATTAGCGCACTGCTTGTGATTATAGCAGTGGGGTATTGCTTTTATTGAATGAGCAGTATTATAAACATTTAGAAAAAGGGAAATAAAATTTCAAGTCCGATCCCGAGGCCAAAGCACAAAATTTTCTTTGCTAGAAGCTTTCATGTGAAGAGTTCGTGAGAACAACTCCTACAATTGGTATTGAGAGCAGGTTAAAAGGTATTCTAACCCACTTTTTTTTTTAATTATGCGATAATTATTATGTGTGTTATTTTTTATGTATGACATGTATGAAAAATAAAAATATTATATGTCATAATGAGTGGCATAAAATAAATAATTTTATGTGATGAATGTTTATTTATTTTAAAAAATACATTGGTAGTAAATTTTTCCGATTTTTGATTTTATAATCTTTTTTTTTGGAATATAAGGCCATAAGACCATTTTATGAATTAATACAAAAGTTATATTTAATTTTTATTATGTAACTTATGGAGCGCGTTGCCGAAGAGAACACCAAAATTGGCAATTGAGCAATATTTGGTATATGAGGATTGCGGTTGTGGGAAGCTATAGTAAGCATAGGCATGATGAGTTCGACAACAACATGTGGAGGTCATTACCATACAAAACATGTCTTACGAACTAAAGTGCTAATGTCGTCCGTAGTGAGCACACAACTACATGAAGCATCATATCCATTTTGTCACATCCCGATAAATCCCAGATCTGACCGGCAGATGACGAATCCACACCGTCACCTTAAGCTTCTAACATGCTCATATTTGCATAAAAAAAATGTGCACATGCGATACCTATGACATTGTAAATATGATATTACTTAAAATATGCATTTACTCTAACATAATTATCATAGAATACACATAACTTACACATGTTAATTTCACACATACAATACATGTCAGGACATGACATTCACAGTTATTAACTTGACTTCATGACAATACAATACAACACATTAGTGGAACCATGATGCAGTATCCCTAATGATTGCAGCCGGTATCCATCTTCTCCATTGCTTGTCTTCACGGTTCAAGAAATCCTCACTGAAACATTACTGTATATAAACTCTTGCAACACAAAAATTATAGAGTGGGGGAATAAGTCGTTTGAACGACCTAGTGAGTGAATACTGTAAAAATCATAAAAATAAACGTTTACAAAATATTGTTGAAACATAATCGTTATTTGTGAAAAGTAAATACAGTAAAAGAATCTCATTTCAATGAAAATCCATAACTTGGAAAAAATCATTCATTTATCACTTCAATTAAATATGAACATAACATGTAATAAAATAGCATAAAGCATAGCATATGAAAAATCACACCAGTTCAGTAACTGAGGGATAACAGTGCTCGTACTCTGTGGGACCTAGCACCACAAGAGCAGAGAGGGGAAATAGTACACAGTGCTCGTACCATAGAGGGTGATTAGACACCATATGGAAGAGAAACACGGTCATACTCACGAGCAGAAAAACATAACATAATCGAGGATGGTAACTCACCGGTGGTTTGGAAATCATTAACATGATAATATAATCATAACACACTTAAGTACATACATAATCATAATCGTAAATCGTAAACCATGATTCATAAATCTTAAATCATAAAGCATAAATCATAAAGCATAAATTGTAAATTGTAAAACGTAAATCGTAATTCATAATTCGTAATTTGTAAATCATAAATCATATAATATAAATCATAGATCGTAATTCGTAAAATATAAGTGGATGCAAAATATAAAAATCATTTTCAAAAATAGAGTTCAGTGTCCACTCACTGATTAAGGCTAGACCAGGCTACACAACGGTGTGGTTTGTCATTGTTCATAACTTTGATCTACATACAGATAATTTCATTAGGAAGACATATATTACAAACTTAATTCAACAAGGAAAAAACATGATACACATTAACAACTGTCTCTACTGAAAAATTAGGTTTCCTAGGGTCCCTATTGTCATATCCCAAAATATCCAGGACATGACCGGCAAGAGATAATTATACTATCTCCATAAGCGTCTGATATGAACATGCATAACGTGACATGATCTATAAATGAATTGTCTGATTATGAATACATGAATGCCTGATACATAAATATACATGAAAATAAATTAGGCTGCGAACTGTAAAACATAGGCTGTAAACTGTAAAATATGATACTTGAACTGTAACTCATGAACTGGAAGCGGTAAATCGTGAACTGAATTCATACAAATCATAAACTGAAAATTGAAATCGTGAACAGTAATTTGTAAGGTGTGGACTGAAAATGTATAAAATGTGAGCTGAAAACATGTAAAACATGGACTAAAAATTATAAATCATAAACTATAAATATAAACTGCAAATTGAGAAACATCAGGTGTAATCGTGAACTGTGACCTTGAACTGGAAACTTGAAAACATGACCTGAAACTATAAGCATGACTCGAAATGGTAAACTTAAACTGAAAATTATAATTATGACAGACAACTGTATAATGTAAACAAGAAACATGACTGAATACTGTATACATAATATCTTGACTACAAATTGTAAACATATCTCGAAACTTTAAAGTGTAAGCATGAATGGAAATCTATCATGAATTGTAAACGTAAAGATGAACTAAAATTGTAAACATGAATTGAAAGCGTAAACCCGAAGTAAATTATAAACATGGCGTGAAAACTGTAACACAACCTGAAAACTATAGCTTAACTATAAATCATGAAACATGGACCGCAAACTATGACATATAACTTTAAATCATGAACTGAAAACCCTTAAATCATGAACCGATATATGTAATGGTTTATGCATACAATGCTCGTACGAAATTCATTACCTATTTTAGAATAAGTATGAGATGAACGTCGTTTGAGCGGATTTCCTAACTGGTACCTCTCTATAATGGGAACACACAAGCTGAAAATTTAAATCGTAAACATGTGACACGTAAACGTAAATTGAAAACGTGTATGCTTGACTTGTGAAGACATGAATTTTATGTTGGGGTTGGTGCTCAGAGCGCCAATTCCCGGTTGTATTTCTTTTAAATACTTCTGTAAAACATTATTATTATGAATAATATATGCAGTTTCTATAATATAATCTATCTCTTAATATGGTAAAGACGTATTGACCTTAGAATGATTAGTCATGGTACAGTTGCAAAAGCGTCGCAACGGACATTGAGTAGTATCATGACGTTGTCATTCTCAGACAGTTCCTGGTCAAGGTTTACACTACTTGGTCAGTAAAGTAAACCCGTTGAGACCGGTACATGTCGTATACTGGAATATATGATTCCAATGGTTTCTCAATGAACCATTAGTCTTGGAGACTAGTATAGACGTGTAGGTGTTTATAGCGGATAAACACTGAACGACTCACCGAAGATTCTTAATGGATGGTACACCAGCGTCAATAAGAATCTTCTCGGGTTGAGTAGCACTTGTGATTCTTAGACTTGAGATGTCATTGAGGGCACATGAGACATCTTCTACACTTAGATGACAGTCACGTCACCGATCTATTTAGATCAGACCTCCGCCTTTTCGTTGGGTGTAGACAGATCACCAGGGTGTCCTATGTGTATCAAGATAGGATCCGTCAGTTCTGTGTATCAGAGCATATGTAGTCCATATGATTAGCAATCAGATAAAACCATGGGCCCGTGGTAAAGTTTAGAAGCTAGTTCTAAACATTCTTTTAGAGATTGCTAATAGAATAGTCGACTGGATAATCCCGATAGAGATTTGACGTTTATATCTATATCTCTGGGATTTATCCGGATACCTGTGACGGAGGAATTATACATTTGTCATGACCTCGACCTGTATGGTTCAGCGAGATTATCCGTGATCGTCATAATCTACGGGTGGATAGATTATGGACACGAAATTTGATTTCGTGAAAGATATACATGAATCTAGAGAGTCTCAATAATGAAACATACCCGTAGAGCACTAGAGCCACATTAATAAATAATATTGATTATTTATAAAGTCGTTTAAAGGTTAAACGCAAGATACATGCTAAAGGGACTAGATAGTCATTTGCCTAATTATTGTGTATTTACATTTAATACTTGATTAATTTAAATACACATTAATTATAGTCAAAATGAGTTATTTGACTTATATCCTAATTGAATATATGTTTTTTAATATTTAATGTAAATATTATACATATATTTAATATATTTGTATTTGATTAATTAATTGATTATTTAATTGTTAAATGATTAAATTAATTAAAATATAAATATCTTACATTAGGATATTTAAAGTAAATGATATTAGTTGCCTTTGATGACTTAATTAAATATCTAATAAAGTTGTATTTAGAAATTTATGCAAGTTGACTAAATAAACTTGAAATGAAAATCAAATTACATAACTTGTATTTCATTTGATGAAATTCGGCCAAGGCCTTTTGGTAACAAGTATATATTGTTTTTTCATTTCATTTACACTTAACCTAATACACTTTACTAAAAAGAAACTCCATTGAAGAAACTAAAGAAAGCTTGAGAAAAGAAAGATAAATCAAAGAAAGCTTGGAATTTTAGTAAGTTTCTTGAACTTGCTATTAGAAGGGAAAATGTTCCTTAGGTTCTAAGCTTCAACATGTGATGTTCTTAGATTTTTTCTTTCTTTATTTCTTTGTGTTTTTGTTGATGGAAGTTTTGATGGAGGTGTCAAGCATGTGTGATGAAGGAAGTGTATGACTATTGTAGTAATAAGCTTTCTTTTAAGGTTTTGGAAACCATGTTGCTAATCTAGAGTTGTTGACCCACTCTTAGATGACCTAGATTTTATCTTGAGTTGTTTCATTGTGTTGAGACTTGGATTGGATGGAAGAATGATGATTGAAGTAATTGATTTAATGTATTTGGTCTAATTTGTCCAATTTGTGCAAATTGAAAAATTAGGGTTCATGACCAATTCCAAATTTGGGGTTTTTCATATATGTTGTGTATTTGGATGTTTATATGATGCATATAAAGTTTCATGTTGATTGGATTACATCTTGATGTGTTTTGAGACATGAAATGACAAAAGGCACAAAATGCCCACCATTTGGAGCTCTCGGCCAAGAATTAGAAATTTGGGATTTTTGGTGCTTTGGTGTTTTGATGTTTTGAACATGATAAGTTCATCTTAGAAATGATTTAGAATCATTCAAAATTGATTAGATCAATTTCGGACTAAAATGGACAAAATACCAAAGTAAGGGTAATTTGGTAAATTCACTTAAATATGATTTATTTGAATTTTATTTCATAATTTGATTATTGGAATATTAAATAAATATGTTTATTTAATTAATCCGAGAAAAATTTTTGAAATCGAAAAATACGATTTTTCACCGCTTCCGCTGCGTTACCAGACTCACCCCCTAAAAACCCCTACAAAATGGTATCAGAGCGAGTCTGATTCTAAGCCACCTAATATGATTAGCCTTCATTGAATCAATGTTTAATCATGTTTTCTTGACTTTATGCATGCTAATTAGGATCTAAATTGGTTAGATTTAGGGTGTATGACACTTAGCGGAAAATCCCTAATTAATAAGGTTTGAATGTAATTATGTATTTGATGCATATTATATGGTCCGTCTTTTCAATACGGTTTATGAATACTTCTTTGTGACTACATCCGAGACCGTGCCTCTGCTGTGTGGGTGTAGCCGATAAAGATTTATTTATACCGGATGTATATCAGATACTAGGTAAATTCAAGTAAAAGCGGAATTCTGAACGTGCCCTAGCTGTCAGGATTACGTAAGTAACTTGAGTTTATCATTGACGAGTTTAACCTTGGTACGTCTCTTTGTGGGCCTGCCTTCGTAGCGACAACGAGAAACGACCAGGACCGGATACTTAGGAGTCACTATTGAGTGATTGACAAATGAGTTGTCTACCTGATGAATATACGTAGGCGAGACCGTGCCTCTACTGTGAGCTGAAATATATTCACGGGATCCACCTTTCACTATTAGTATTTAATTTAATCATTAAATATTTGTATTCTGTTTTGGGATTACAGTATTGCATGATTTAGTGGGAGGGGCATATTAGATTAAAAATCCACGATCTAGTTTATGCTTTTGATATTATATGAAACTGCTTAATTTCTGCTAACCGTTTTTCGTGATCTATATGATAGATTGGCGATGGCAGCAAAATCCACCAATCAGTTTGCGCGTATGCTTGATGCGAACAAACTGAAAGGCGCTGAGAACTTCGCTGACTGGGAATTGGATTTGAGGATTGTTCTCGATTCCGAAAAGCTGGGATATGTTCTTGAGGGTCTGTTGCCCCTTGCTGTGGGTGCGGATGCTTCGGAGGAGGAACGCCAAGTTTTTGAAACTTGGAAGGATGATGATTTAAGGGTTAAATCATACATCCTTAGTTCACTGTCTCCGAAACTCAAGCAACAGTACTATGGTATGCTAGATTCTTATAGTATGATGACGCGATTGAGACAATCGTTTGAGAACCAAGAACAAGTGATTGTTCACAAAGTCGCCATGGAACTGTTCCATGCGCGTCTGGATGAGGGGCAAAGTGTTAGCCTGCATGTTCTTCAGATGATCGATTTGATCGATCAATTGAGGCAATATAATCTCATCTTGAATGACATTCTCGGTAGGAGTGTCATTCTTGGTTCGCTACCAGCTTCATTTCGCCAGTTCGTGATGTACTTCAACATGCACGGGACAGTCAGTACCTACCAGGAGCTACATAGGATGTTGCTCACGGCAGAAGAGGACCTTAAGAAGGAGTACCGACTCGCCCTCCTAGAACTACTTCACTTTCGGCTTCTTCCCAAGGATGGTCCAAGGGAAAGAAGAAGAAAGGGAAGAAGAAGAAGGCTTTCGGTCCTCAACCACAGGCGAAGATTGCTAAGCCCAAAAGGACTTCTGAAGACAAATGCCACCACTGCGGCAAAGTCGGGCAATGGAATAGGAACTGTCCTGATTACATTGCCCAACTGAGGAGAGACAGAGCATCTACATCATGTACTTTTATTTTTCCAGTTATTGATTTATCTTTGGCTTGTGAAGCCGTTACATCCAACTGGATTTTAGATTCTGCTTGTCCCATTCACATTTGCAATTCGTTGCAGGTGCTGAAGGAAAGTATGAGGCTGAAGCCCGGGGAGATGCAGCTGCGGTTCGGGAGTGGAGACTCTTTGGATGCAGTTGCAGTGGGAGTATGCGAGATCTCATTGCCGAATGTGACACTTTTGTTAAATGAATGCCATTTTGTACCTGGATGTGTAGCTAATATTATATCACTTTTTGTATTGGATACAGAAGGCTTTTGTATTAATATTAAGAATAGTTCTTTATATTTATATGATAGTAATAATATCCAGATCCTTTGTTGTCCAAACCAGCATGGTCATTATACATTGCAAACTTCAAAAGATATATTAAGTACTGGAGTTAATAAACGTAGTTTACCTGTAATTAATAATACTGAACTTTGGCATATGAGACTTGGTCACATTGGCGTCAAACGCCTTACCCAATTGGTTAGGAATGGTTTGATATCAGATCTTACCATTGAATCCTATCCAACTTGTGAATCCTGTATTCAGGGTAAGATGACCAAAGCCCCATTTTCTGGTGTTGGACACCGCGCCACTAACTTACTGAAACTCGTACATTCTGATGTATGTTGTCCACTAAGTCAAATTTCTCACAGTGGTTATTCGTACTTCATTACCTTTACCGATGATTTGTCACGGTACGGTTATGTGTATTTGATGCGACATAAATCGAAACCTTTGAAAAGTTCAAAGAGTTCTGAAATGAAGTAGAAAAATAAACTGGTAAATATATTAAATGCCTTCGATCAGATCGAGCGGCGGCGAATATAGAGTGGTGAGTTCATGGATTATATGAAGGAGAATGAGATTCTCGCTCAATATACTCCTCCAGGTACTCCACAGCACAATGGAGTGTCTGAGAGGAGAAATCGGACTTTATTGGATATGGTCCGATCAATGTTGAGTTTCACAGATTTGCCCTATTACTTATGGGGCTACTTTCTCTTAACAGCCGCACATATTTTGAACAAAATTCCTTCAAAAGCTGTCCCTACGACACTGTATGAGATATGGTTCGGTAGGAGACCAAATCTTAATTATATTAAGGTTTAGGGTTGTCCTGCCTATGTTAGGGTGACTCAGCAAGATAAGCTTTCGCCTCGGGGGCAAAAGTTTAGGTTTGTCGGATATCCTTCGAATACGAGGGGATATGTTCTATGATATCGAGCATCGAAATGTGTTTGTAGCTCACTTCGCAAAATTTCTAGAATTAGAATTTTTGTCAGAAGGTGGTAATCATAGACAGGTTGAGCTTGATGAAGTCCAACCTGAAAACAACGAACCAACGGAGGAACCTGAAGTTCAAGTAGATGAAAGACCTTTAACACACACACTCCGTAGGTCGGAAAGGGTATCTAGACCTCCTGAACGCTTGCATTTGATACAAGAAAAGAGTCTGGATGTTCTCTTAGTTGAAGAGACAGATCCTTTCACCTATAGATAATCGATGTTGGACATCGACTTCGTGAAATGGCAAAGTGCCATGAAATCCGAGATAGACTCAATGCATGAAAATCAAGTTTGGGACTTGATTCCGCTTCCCGAAGGAATTGTTCCTATCGGTTGTAAATGGGTTTACAAGAGGAGGAAGCGCGGGCGTGACGGTAAGGTTGAAACTTACAAGGCCCGACTGGTAGCAAAAGGTTACACGCAGTGACCTGGCGTCGACTACGATGAAACTTTTTCGCCGGTGGCAATGCTTAAGTCTATCCGGATTTTGCTTTCTATAGCTGCGTATCATGACTACGAGATTTGGCAAATGGATGTCAAAACGGCTTTTCTAAATGGATTTCTTGATGAAGAAATCTACATGGAACAGCCGGAAGGTTTCGCATCCAGCGAAACCTTGGGTATGGTATGTAAGCTTAAGAAGTCCATTTTGGATTAAAACAAGCTTCACGAAGTTGGAATCTTCGATTCGACGAGATTATTAGATCGTCTGGTTTTCTCAAGAATTCGAAAGAATCGTGTGTGTATCAGAAGGCCAGTGGGAGCATGGTCGTATTTTTAGTCCTATATGTTGATGACATCCTAATCATGGGAATGATTTAGGTATGTTACAAAGCGTCAAAGCATACCTCTGTAAGAATTTCTCCATGAAGGACCTGGGAGAAGCTTCATATGTTTTAAGGATAAAACTCTATAGAGATAGACAAAAGAGGCTGATTGGGTTATCCCAATCAACGTACATAGATAAGATCTTGGAACGGTATAGTTTTGGTAACTGTAAGACAGCAAACATACCGTTCAGACATGGGATTCATCTTTCTAAGAAGATGTGTCCACAAACAGAAGATGAGAAGGTTAGAATGTCTAACCAACCTTATGTTTCGTGTTTGGGTAGCATAATGTATGCCATGTTATGTACGAGGCCTGATATCAGTTTCGCTGTTAGCGTAACTAGTCGATATCAGTCCAATCCAGGAAATGACCATTGGATGGCCATTAAACATATCCTAAAGTATCTCAAAGGTACCAAGGATAAGTTAATAATTTATGGAGGAAACGAGCTGCATGTTAATGGGTATACAGACTCTGATTTTCAATCGGATCCCGATGATAGAAATTCTACATCTGGATTTGTCTTTACCCTTAACGGAGGTGCAGTTTGTTGGAAGAGTTCCAAACAGGGATCAACAGCAGATTCCACCACTGAGGCGGAATATATTGCAGCTTCTGAAGCTACAAAAGAGGCTGTGTGGATAAAGAACTTTATCACAGAATTGGGAGTTGTCCCAAGTATCGAGAATGCGATTCCGTTATACTGTGATAATACTGGAGCCATTGCGCAAGCAAAGGAACCGAGGGCGCATCAGAAGTCGAAGCATGTGGAACGCAAGTACCACATCATTCGAGAGATCGTGTCGCGAGGGGATATTGTCGTGTGCAAGGTACCGAGTGAAGATAATGTAGCAGACCCGCTGACGAATGCCATACCTCCGAAGTTGTTTGATAAACACGTGGAGTCGATGGGTATTAGATACAATCGATATTGGCACTAGAGCAAGTGGGAGATTTTGTTGGGGTTGGTGCTCAGAGCGCCAATTCTCGGTTGTATTTCTTTTAAATACTTCTGTAAAACATTATTATTATGAATAATATATGCAGTTTCTATTATATAATCTATCTTTTAATATGGTAAAGACGTATTGACCTTAGAATGATTAGTCATGGTACAGTTGCAAAAGCGTCGCAACGGACATTGAGTAGTATCATGACGTTGTCATTCTCAGACAGTTCCTGGTCAAGGTTTACACTACTTGGTCAGTAAAGTAAACCCATTGAGACCGGTACATGTCGTATACTGGAATATATGATTCCAATGGTTTCTCAATGAACCATTAGTCTTGGAGACTAGTATAGACGTGTAGGTGTTTATAGCGGATAAACACTGAAAAACTCACCGAAGATTCTTAATGGATGATACACCATCGTCAATAAGAATCTTCTCGGGTTGAGTAGCACTTGTGATTCTTAGACTTGAGATGCCATTGAGGGCACATGAGACATCTTCTACACTTAGATGGCAGTCACGTCACCGATCTATTTAGATCAGACCTCCGCCTGTTCGTTGGGTGTAGACAGATCCTCAGGGTGTCCTATGTGTATCAAGATAGGATCCGTCAGTTCTGTGTATCAGAGCATGTGTAGTCCATATGATTAGCAATCAGATAAAACCATGGGCCCGTGGTAAAGTTTAGAAGCTAGTTCTAAACATTCTTTTAGAGATTGCTAATAGAATAGTCGACTGGATAATCCCGATAGAGATTTGACGTTTATATCTATATCTCTGGGATTTATCCGGATACCTGTGACGGAGGAATTATACATTTGTCATGACCTCGACCTGTATGGTTCAGCGAGATTATCCGTGATCGTCATAATCTACGGGTGGATAGATTATGGACACGAAATTTGATTTCGTGACGGATATACCTGAATCTAGAGAGTCTCAATAATGAAACATACTCGTAGAGCACTAGAGCCACATTAATAAATAATATTGATTATTTATAAAGTCGTTTAAAGGTTAAACGCAAGATACATGCTAAAGGGACTAGATAGTCATTTGCCTAATTATTGTGTATTTACATTTAATACTTGATTAATTTAAATACACATTAATTAATAGTCAAAATGAGTTATTTGACTTATATCCTAATTGAATATATGTTTTTTAATATTTAATGTAAATATTATACATATATTTAATATATTTGTATTTGATTAATTAATTGATTATTTAATTGTTAAATGATTAAATTAATTAAAATATAAATATCTTACATTAGGATATTTAAAGTAAATGATATTAGTTGCCTTTGATGACTTAATTAAATATCTAATAAAGTTGTATTTAGATATTTATGCAAGTTGACTAAATAAACTTGAAATGAAAATCAAATTACATAACTTGTATTTCATTTGATGAAATTCGGCCAAGGCCTTTTGGTAACAAGTATATATTGTTTTTTCATTTCATTTACACTTAACCTAATACACTTACTAAAAAGAAACTCCATTGAAGAAACTAAAGAAAGCTTGAGAAAAGAAAGATAAATCAAAGAAAGCTTGGAATTTTAGTAAGTTTCTTGAACTTGCTATTAGAAGGGAAAATGTTCCTTAGGTTCTAAGCTTCAACATGTGATGTTCTTAGATTTTTTCTTTCTTTATTTCTTTGTGTTTTTTTTATGGAAGTTTTGATGGAGGTGTAAAGCATGTGTGATGAAGGAAGTGTATGACTATTGTAGTAATAAGCTTTCTTTTAAGGTTTTGGAAACCATGTTGCTAATCTAGAGTTGTTGACCCACTCTTAGATGACCTAGATTTGATCTTGAGTTGTTTCATTGTGTTGAGACTTGGATTGGATGGAAGAATGATGATTGAAGTAATTGATTTAATGTATTTGGTCTAATTTGTCCAATTTGTGGAAAATTGAAAAATTAGGGTTCATAACCAATTCCAAATTTGGGGCTTTTCATATATGTTGTGTATTTGGATGTGTATATGATGCATATAAAGTTTCATGTTGATTGGATTACATTTGGATGTGTTTTGAGACATGGAATGACAAAAGGCACAAAATGCCCACCATTGGGAGCATTCGTCCAAGGAGTTAAAATTTGGGGATTTTGGTGCTTTTGGTGTTTTGATGTTTTGAACATGCTAAGTTCATCTTAGAAATGATTTAGAATCATTCAAAATTGATTAGATCAATTTCGGACTAAAATGGACAAAATACCAATGTAAGGGTAATTTGGTAAATTCACTTAAATATGATTTATTGAATTTTATTTCATAATTTGATTATTGGAATATTAAATAAATATGTTTATTTAATTAATCCGAGAAAAAATTTTGAAATCGGAAAATACGATTTTCCACCGCTTCCGCTGAGTTACCGGACTCACCCCCTAAAAACCCCTACATTTTAATCGTGTAAACATGACTACATACTGGGAACGCATGTAGTAAACATGAAATCCGACTTGAAGATGAAAAATCATAATTTATGTAACATAAAACATATATCATAATTTATAATACATAAATTATAAATAAGGCATATCAAAACCGTAATAACTTGAAATTATAACAAAAGAAATAACATTCACTCATAGAATCGACGTCTTAATGCTGTCATGCTCAAATAGAAATGAAGGGATTTTCCTGCATGGAATCTATAAATTCAAGTACAGCCAGTATACTTGAACATTACGATCCTAATCATACAAGTGAATAATGTGTGTGTTCATGCTGACGAGGTAGCTCAAGATATTTCCTAACTTTCTAAGCTATTTTAAGACACCATTACAAGCCATCCAACCCGACCAATCACTCAAAATATCACCATTGTTCTTATCACACTTATCTCTCACCCTCAAGAGGGGCTCACAGCTAAAACCCCAAATTCATACACCCAACTCACGGAAACATCAACTCGCTAAAAAAGAATAATAACCACAATAATAATAACATGAATTTGGATTTATACACTTCTATGTCATGAAAATCATGCATAACTATACCCTATAATCATAGCAATGACCAAATACAAGCCCTATGTTTTGATTCAACTCCAACCATGCTCAAATGATGACAATAACCACCAATCTAAGCATGATTAACACACAGATTAACCAAAATCATGAAAAATGAACATGGTTCATGCTTGAGTTTCAACCTAAGCTTGATAAATTCATGTTAAAATACAAAGCAATAGCTAGATTAGAGAAATGAGAAAATTAATTGCTTCATTGTCACTTGGGGATACATGAAAATCATCCTAATCTTAGTTTGATCTGAAAAAAAAAATAGAAGGTTTTGGGTGTGGGAGCGTGAGAGAGAGAGAGAGATGATAGAAATTAAGTGAAATGTAAATCTTAAATATTACAGCACATACCGTAAATCATATACCGTGACCTAGAAGTTATGATGATGACCGAAGGTTCATGACTACAATCGTAAACATGGATTTACAAACTAAATACATAAATTGAAAACTATACACTGTAAACATGTATGTGAACTGTAAACATAACTTGAAAATTATAACATGAACTGAAAACTGTAACATGCACTAAAACCTATAAACATGAGTGTAAATTGTATACATGATTTGCAGACTGTAAGCATGTCTTGTAAACTGTAAACTTATATGATAATTGTATTCTTGATTCAGAATCTCTAAACACGATCTGAAGCTGTAACTATAAACTGCAAACTGGAGACTTAAACTGTAATCAAGGACAACAAACCATAACATGAATTGAAAACTGTAACATAAACTGAAAGCTGTAAATATGAATCGTAATTGTAATCGTGAACCTGTAAACAGATAACATGGACTAAAATTATAAACGTGAGCTAAAACTGTAAAACATGAAAAACTATCAAATTTGAAAGATTACATATGCAACGATCAGGATTGAGACGTCTCCCTCGTATCGTCATACGTAGCAGGATTCGGTCGTCGCCCCCGTGTACGTTTGCATATGTTAAAAGCCATGAAAAACATCACCAGTATCGTAACTTGTGGGCGTGTAACCTATTTAACTGGACCTATGTGTTGGAGTTGGTGCTTTGAGCGCCAATCCGAACAATATATTTTACGATATTTTATTATTAAATAATAATATAACTATATTTTTATTTTGATTTCTTTATTAATGGTAACTATCATTGTGTTATTTTCTCTCGAAATATTTTTGATGATATATATATATATATATATATTATATATATATATATATTATATCTTGATTATAACATCGACCTTAGAATAGTCATGTAATGATGAGTGTTGTCCGTCGTTGGGATAATATCGATATTATAAACTATTCTTAAGAGATATATTCCTAGTCGTTGGTTTGGGAACACAGTCAAATTCTTATAACCTAGAAGACTAGCATTTATCGTATATTGAAATTGGGGTTCCAATAGTCAGACCTAATGGACAATGAGCGACGACAGCTCGTATAGACATGTGGGTATTCGTTGGAGCGATTACTAAATGACTCACTAGATGATTCCTAATAATTGGTAGTGCATGCCACCTCCAATAGGAATCTCCTCGAGTCAAATAATAAATATCATCCTCTGACTATATAATAGCATTAATTTTGTGTGTGATCTTTCACACTTAAATGGCATGCATGTCAGAGACCTTACATGGTCTGACCGCTGGATGTTCGTTAGGTGTGGATTGATGCATTCGTTGATCAAGTGCGGATCAATATATGATCTGTCAGTCTGAATCTATACCATTAAGGGGTTAAGGTATCCATCGTTTTGAGTCGCGATTCTTAAATGGTGATCGTATTTACATCGGAAATGGTGTTCTGATTAGTTATAAAGAATCGTGGACATGTCGACATATGAGATGTGAGTCTTGGAAACTTGACGGATTAATCTATGTTTCCTACGCACGACTCGAATAGCATAAGACGGAGGGATTGTTTAAACATATGCGATGATCTTGGGTTGCATAGTTTGGAAATGGCGTTCATGTTCTTTGTAATTCGAAGGTGGCCAATTTACGTACATATGAGTAGGGGTTATATGGAGAACGTATCTGAACTTAAAGAGTCTCGCAATATGAACGCCGGGCACTTGGTAGCCAAATGTATTTGATAATAAATAATATTTGATATTAGAATTATCAATTAAATAATTAAATATTATTGGATAACATTAATTATTTATTGAACCAATTAGGATTATTTGGATTAATCATATTTATTTAATAGTTAAATAAACTATTACATTATTTTTATATTATTATTTAATTAATATTTTTTAATAGAGATATATTATTAATTATAATATATAATTATATGGTGTGCTAGAAAATTGATATTTAATCAAGTTGCAAGTTTAATGATAATTAGATTAACACATATTACATTCATATGGACCAATGAGATGTTGTCTACACTAAAGCTAGTATTTTATTAGACATATATAAACTAAAATTTAGGACAAAATCTCAAATCCTTCATAAGTTAACCCAAGGCAAAAATTGGTGGAGAGAGTGCTAGGCAAATTCTCTACAAATTATGGTGGAGAAACTTTGAGTCTCAACAACTCAATCAGAGAGACTTGAAGATTTGATCTTTAATCAAGTCTGCTAGGTAATTTCTTGATCATCTCTTTCATGATATGCCTTATTTGATGATTCAGATGTCATGTTTGAAACATATGATTATGTGTTATGTGTTGGATGCATAATAGTATAGCTTGTGATTGTATTGAGATTAAAAGAATTATGTATAGGTGCTTGAGAAGTATTGAGATACAAGTTTCGTGTAATTTGGTCAATGAGTTTTCTTGTTGGACATAGAACACTAATTAGGATTTGGAATTCTAATTGATGGTTTGGAACCAAGGCTACCATTATAGAATCACTTGACCACCTTTAAGTGACTTAAAATTGTTCTTGAGTGGCTTCTTTGTGGGATTCATGTTTGGTTTGTGATTTGGATTCAAAATAATACATATATGTTTTTTGAGTGTATTTATGTATTGTAATAATATTTGATATTATGGGAAAGGCATGATTTGTTCTTTAATGGTTATTGATGTATATAATATGTGTGTGATGTTGGTTATGATATCAAAATTGAATTTTGAGTGTTCGGTAATGTTTGGAGAAAGTTGGAAGTGTTGTGTGTTTGGAACAAAGTGCAAATGCTCCCTGGAATCATTTTCTGAAGGAGTGGGTGGCGCGACGCGCATGAAAAATGACTATATGGAACCATTTCTTGCAGAAACACGTCGCGACGTGCTAGATTGTGCGGCGTGATACTGAGCTCTCGGAATTTGACAGTCAAGACGCGTAAGCTTGTGCAGCGCAACACTGAGCTCTCGCACTTTGAGTGTAGTGACGCGCAAGCCTTCGCGGTGCGACGCACATAGAGCTGGTGCTCTCGCACTTGCGTGTCGCAATACGCGCACAAGGTGTGTTGCAATGCCCGCATGCTGAACCTTTTCTCTGTTTAGGCTGAGACCTTTTGAATGGACTTAGCCTATAACAGAAATAAAACCTTGAAAAAATATTTGCTTCTCTTTTTTTTACAAATGCACTCTTGTTTCCCATTCATAATTGTTAGGTCTATTGTGTTGGCAAATTTCATAACAAATCGTGTTATATTGAGTTGTAATGTGTCTTGAAGTGTTTGGGTATGTTTTGACATCAGCAGATGAATTTATCAGAGGTGCATTCGTGATGCATTCTTCAAATGGTTCGAACGAGGTTCGTTAGTGTCACGTTCGTCAATACGTTCGAACAAAATCTTCCAGAGGACTCAGGTTCAAGATGCGTTTGAAACCGTTCAAGTTACGTTCTTCATCACGTTCGAACGAAACTTTCTAGAGGCTTCACGTTTGAGTCACTTTTGAAGTTGCGTTCGAACGATTTTGCAAAACCTTTCGTGTTCGATGTGCGTTCTTCAGGCGTTCGAATGCCTGTGCGCAACTGTTGTATTTTGGATGTGTTTTTTAAGCCTTTTTGTCTTAAGGAAAACCTTACCTATAAAAGAAAAAATATACCCTCTTTACAAGGTTTGGAAAAACTTTACCCTAAAAGATTTTTTTTTTTTTTAACATTCAGTTTTCCAAACCCTTTGAAGAGCACTCATCTTTAAAGACTCAATCTCATGTCTTTTTCTTTGTGAGTGACCTTCTTGTTTCATCACCAGCTACCTTCCAAACACAAACCTCACCAATATCATAATTCTTTTGAGTTTGAAGGTGGACATTGGCATTCGAAGCTCTGACGCGTGAGTTTGCGGATTCAATTCACTGAGACTTCAGATGTTTTGAAGAAAACTGTTTGGTGCAGGCTTGGGGAGTTTCTCGAGTAATTACAATTGTAGGAATAGAGTCAGTATAGTTGTTGCTTTAGGTTTTTTAGTCATTTATGTAAGTTTTTCTCATGTAGTGAATTTGTGTGGTACCTTATACCCGGAATGACTTTTCTAAAAAAAAAAAATTTCACTTCGTAAACAAATTCGCTTGTCTTTTATTTACTTTCTGTAATATATTATTTGTATTTGGTGATTTATTTCAAGATTCAAGGATGTTTGATATCTAATTATAGAAACTCTAACTGAAACGTGTCTTTGTAATTTTCAATAATGATAGCCCAACACACAAGACTTCCCTCGCAATCTTTGTTTCCCATTCATAAAAATAGAAAATAAAAATGCAACTCTGAGAATCCTCGAGTGGCTCACTCTCATCAAGATTTCATCAATAGCTACCAAAAAAAATGACAGTATCCTTGTTAACTACATGAGGTGCAAATAGCTGTCATATAAGGCATACATTTTCTTTTACTTGCAGCAATTTTGTGCATTGCAGCAGCTGTTTGAAAGAAATTACAAAATAACATTGACCTCCCAAAAAACAAGTCTCTCTAACAAAGACATGGATACTGTCAGTAGATGGTAATGAAGTAGACAATATACCCAGCCTCATTCAAAATTTGAGCTAAGATTTTTGGCTTCACTTACGGCAGCACTCGCAGCATATAATGCCATCTTCTTTACCTATAAGCAACAAAGATTCTATAAGTGTTGTTGATATGCATATAAGCAGCACTACTGAGTTACAAGATAATAACCCAGTAGTGATTTGTTTAGATAGGGAGATATAAAAAATTCATTCAAATTATTGGGATATAGAAATAGTGGGAGTGAATGTAGACAAGTCAATCATCATTTGCATGCATGGTGTTGATGCTAGAAGCTGAAAGCAAAAGTTTTGAGCGTATTCTGTAATGAAACCGATGACAGAAGCTAATACAGAGGTTTGAGAGCATATTATGTAGTAGGAGAGGCAAAACAAATAAAAGAAAAATGTACCTCTAATTTGTCTTCATTTGCTCTATGACCTTTCGGAAGCAAACGATACTCATCTGTCAACCGTATGCATTCTTGAACATTCTCGGGGGATACAAAGTCAAGGGCCACTTTTATGCATGACTGCAAAAGAATATGAAATGGTAACTAGTTAAGACATATAAATCCAGATCAGGGCCAAGCAATTCCTTGGTAGAATGATAACATCAAGAGAAGCGGGACCTTCATGCTGTTCTGATTTTGGCTTGATCTATGGAATAACGATTTTTTTTATTTGTTTAACATGACACAGTCACACCACCCCAGTGCTCTCCAATCAAAAATCAAAATTACCATCAAGTCCCCTTCTAATGTTGGTACAAGAGGGATTGATCCTTAGGTCTGACCAACTAGTCTTATCTGTTGGGATGACTACATCGTGTCAACTTACCTAACAAATTTACATTAGAATCACTGTAATTATATCACTGTATTTGCCTAATTAAATCATTCCTTGAGGAAGGCTGCCTCACATGAACCAGAGAGGAGTTGTTTTTGCCAGCTTAAATTAACTCTCACAATATCTCAAAATTTACAATCACCAAATTTTCCGTTTCTTCCCGCATAAATGCCAAAAACATAAGGATATTTCTACCAAATTTCTTTTGGACTTTATGGAATTACCAAGACAAATTGGGCCAGAAGCATACTGTAACTATCATCACAAAATTGAATAACCTAGCCAGGAATGAAGAATTTGAAGTTCATTGTTTTTCTTGGCTGATAACAAAGCAACCAGCACATCAGTAAGAGATGACTAAAGATGAAAAAAAAAATGCATAGAACCCCTAGCGACAAGAATCTCACCTTTCTATTTCTCACTTGATGCGGGCATCCAGCAGGAATGAAAACAGCCTCACCAAGATGTTGCTCAAATGTCCAAGGTTCAACATCTGAAAAGTTATTGATGGTTACATACTAGTAAGCCATCATCATGTAAAAAATAAAAATGGCTTGATTATTATTATATCTTACTGAACTCTTCCTTCAGCTGCTTCTTTTGTCTCTCATTTAGATAGAAGGTCTGGTCATGAATTGGGTGAATAACCTGAGGCAAGCACAAGACAATCAACTTAAAACAATATTAATCACAATAATATTGACAGTATTGATGGCCAATGGTACATACAGAATTCACAGGAAGATTAGAAATGTGACGGAATTCTTTCTGATGCTTCTGTAAGTATTCGATTAATTTGGGTACATCCTGCCTACGGAAAATATCCCAAACAGCACCACCATGCATAACCTCTGTCATGTGATTATATTGAAAAGTATCTCTTTCTGTATTCAGATTGGATTCAACTGATGCTTCACAATCAACTCTATCATCTGTATATGTTGCCTCCAAAGAATCTTCACACTTGACAAGTTTCCTTTTCCCTGCTATATTAGAATGATAGTCTTGATTAAACATTCTCCCCTCAACTGTTTCATGGTTCCCCTCAAGTCTACTGGCAGATTGAAACTCTTCAACTGCAGCACAGCCGTGCCCTGCATCCAACACATTTGCAAAAGATGGATTAGTCCCAGCATCATCCTGACAATTAGTATTTACCCGATCCCCTCTGGTAAGGAAAATCTAAATTCATCCATCATTTCAATAAAAGTCTCGAGCTGCATCAATCTCACCTTGTTCTGGCTTTGGACCATAAAAATCAGACTGCCCCATAGCACATGCTTTCCTATTTGAAGATAACCACTGATTGTCCAACTTTTTATAATATTCTCTCTCTTGTGATGTGTTTTGTATGTCATCTAGTTTCTCTTCCTCTACATTAAAATGTTCCATTAAGGAGTCGCTATCAGTGGTGTTCACTTTAGAATATTTTCCTTTTGGAGGTTTTTTCCGTGGCTTCCTTCCAACTCTACCTGATGCATTAGGTACACAACTTGAAAGCTTGTGCAGATCTTCTGTGTCAAACTTCTTCCGTAATTTTTTTATGATTTTTTGTTGCCATGGGGGAATCTTTACTTCAGCTGTGTGGGTCAGAACATTGACCTAAATGGAAACCCAAAAAGAAGACATGAGTTCATAATGCCTAATTGTGGAAATAGAACTTAATCTTACAGGAGACCGTCTTTAAATCATTAGCCAATAGCCTGAGTATAAAAAAGAAAATCATGCTACCTGCTAAAGTCTACATATAAATCACGTTAAAAATTAAATATTAATACAACTGGACTAAATTCCATGTTCTAGGCGGCGTGTTTTCGTTACGCAGCTTATGGCCGCGGCGATTACCACCTAGTTGTCGGTGGTAATCGCGCATTGTTTAAAAAAAGGGCCAGAGGCGCCACCTTGAAGCACCGCATCGCTGCCTCGCAACGTTGGCACTTTGAGGTGTCCGCCTCTGGCGGGTTTTGTGTTTCAACCCGCTCTGACGCGGCATGAGGCGGCCGCCTCACGTCAACAAAGAGGTAACGCGAAAAAAAAAATTTAAAAATCAATGTTCTAAATCAATGAAGAAATGAAGATGACGACGACTTTTTGGCCACGTACGGCGGGATAAAAAACCTAATAAATGTGATAAAAACAAAAGGAAACATAACTGTTTTTTCCATTTCTTTGTTTATTTTTTATTAAAAAATTAATAATATTCTAAATGTATAGTGTACAGCTGCTTCACACTTTTACTGTAAAGTGTGATGAAATTTAAAATTATTTTATTATAATTCTTGCATAATTTATTAAATTATTAATTGTTTTTTGTATTTCTGTAGGAAGTCAATTTTTGCTACTGCTTATTGGACTTTGTGATTTTTGATGATATTTATGTATCAAATTGTGTTATAAAAATAATTAAAATTATTATTACTATTATCATATATATGCATGATCTCAGTTCCAAACTATTTCTTTATATAATTTATAAATTGTTAATATCATTAGTCAACATTAATTGTGATTTTCAAAAAACAAAATTAATTGTGGAGGTGTCAAATTAATTTTTTATTAACAATAAAATTATTTATTATAAATATTTAAATAAAAAAATAAAACCGCCTAGTCCATCCGTTTAGTAATCTTCAATGAAATGTTAACAAATTAAGAAAATATCCTTAGTTAAAATTATTAATTATTAATTTATTAAATTACTAAATATCTATTATTATTAATCAATAATCATCATTTCATCAAATTACAAAAATTATTAATTCTTTTTTGGCGTTCGAATTGAGGCGCCCGCCGCGCCACCTCAAAGCGGTCCCGCCTCGCGCCTCGAAGGCTGACCGCCTTGAGAAATTATCCGTATTTTTGAACATTCGCATGCCTTAGAAGTCGGCGTGAGGTGCTAATTTCGCCATTAATCGGCTGCGTGGCGGTCCTCTTTTTTTTTTTTTTTTAATCCCCCAAAACATCGACAAACCCCTACGTTTTGGGGGTGGAAGAAACCTCCCAAAACACTGTATAATTTTTTTCCCAGCCCTCTTCTCTCTCTCGCACACCAAAAGCCGTTATGCTCCCTCTCTCTCGCTCAAACAGTCAAATGACTCAAATTCCAAGCTCTCTCTCACGCATGAGCTCAAGGTAAGGAAAGGCTAATCTTTTTTTTTTATTTCTCATCAAAATATGATAATAATTTGTAGAAATAATTTTACCTAAAACTCTAGATTCAATTGTTCAATATTTTGTTAATTTCACCTAAAACCCTAGATGCAATTACTCACTTTAATTTTACATTTGAGAGTTTATGATTGTTAATAGTTAATAACTAATTAAATGTTAGTAGTCACTTACTTAATTAGTTTATTTTTTATTAATGTTTTAAATTTTAGGATATATGATAGTTAAATAGTTCATTGTTATTTGGTAATAATTAATAACTAATTAACTGCTAGTAGTAGTTAATTACTTAATTAATTCATATGTTGTTCATTCTTAGGACATGGCTTATTCATCCGCGGCCTCTAACTCGGAGTCTAGTCCCGCTCTTAAACGAAAATCAAATGATGTTGGTACGAGGCTTTGGTGGATCCGAAAAACTTGGATAAAGCTAAATGCAAGTTATGTTCAAAAAAAATTTCCGAAGGAGTTTACAGAATGAAAGAACATATTGAGCATATCGCAAAATGTCCAAAGTCAAGTAAAGAGGATTAGGAGAAGTGTAGACAATTCATTTTGGAGGCAAGGAATTAAAAAATAATAAATAATAAATAAATAAAAATAAAAATAAAAACAGTGAGAAGCATGTGAGTGAGATGAGGCAATGAGTTAATATTGGGGGCGATGAAGAAGATGAAATTTGTGAAGTAGAAGAAGGATTAGATTTAAGACCCTCTTGGCATCGTGGCCGTTTTGGATAAGTGGACAGTAGCAACCCCTCCTGATTTTTCAGTGAGTGATGGTAAAACAATGCGGCAACAAAATATTAATGAAGCACTTTTTAAAGAAAATACACATAATGTGAAGCGATTTATCACCAAGTGGGTTTATGAATCCAGTATTTCTTTCAATGTCATTGACAATGATAGCTTCATAGCCATGACGAAGACAATTAGTCAATTTGGACCGAGTTTCAAAGGTCTGAGCCAATATGAATTGAGGGAGCCATTGAAAGAGGTTGAAAGCCTTAAAGTGTCTATAACAACATGAATTGGAGTGGAATGAGAACTAGTGTTCGATCACGACAGCTGATTGGAGTGATAGGAAAAGGAGAAGTATAATGAATTTATGTGTTAATTGCGTAACAGATACCACTTTCCTTTCTTCCAAGGAAAGTTCTGATGGGGCACATATTGTTGAGCATATTTTTGAGTTATGAAGGGTATTGAACAAGTTGGGTCGGAAAATATTGTCCAAGTGGTAACTGACAATGCCTCCAACAATATGGCCTCGGAAAAATTGTTGAAGGCGAAGATGCCAAACATTTTTTTGGAGTTTGTGTGCTACGCACACCATAAACTTAATGTTTGAAAGTATTGGGAATTGCCGAGGTACAAAAAAATATTGATAGTGTCAAGGCTTTCACCATTTTTGTTTATGCCCATCACAAGACTGTCCATGATGAGTTCATTTAGAAAAAACAGGGACAAAGTGAGGCTGTGAGTAACTAGGTTTGCCTCAGCTTTCTTAACTTTACAAAATTTGATGGAGAAAAAAAAATTGTGAACCATGTTTGCTAGTACAAAATGGGATGGGTGCATATGGTCAAAGCAAGCTAAAGAGAGCGGCACTTGTCACGGTGATGAGTGTTTCTTTTTGGAATGGCGTGACTCAATGTTTGAAGGTGTTTGCACCTTTGGTGAGGGTGCTTCGACTAGTTGATGAGATAGAATGCCATCCATGGGCTTGTATATGGAGATCTAAAGAAGACAAAGGAAGAGATAAATGAGGTATTGAGCAATATTGAGAATAATTATCAGCCAATCTTGCAGATTATTGATAGCAAAATCGAAGGCTGGCTTGATACTCCATTGCATTGTGTCGCTTATCTATTAAATCCTTACTATTATTCTAAAGATAAAAGCATTGAATATGATGTGAATGTAATGAACGGGGTATTTACAATTATAGAGGCTTTCTCATTGATATACAAAGTAAGGTCATAAATGAGGAGTTGCCTTCATATAAGACAAAAGATTATGCTTTTGGTAGAGAAGTGGCGGGGGTATCTATTGACGTTTTTAATATAGGTAAAAACAAAGTATTCATTTTAATTATTTAGCATATTATATAAGATTTAGTGTATTTCATTTAAATTATTTATGTTAATTTGTAATTTTATGGTGGCGTACATATGGACATCATACACCTAACTTGCTAGAAATGGCAAAAATGATATTTTCATTAACTACTAGTTCATCTGGGTGCGAATGAAATTGGAACACTTTTGAGGGGATAAGTATTTAATATTAGTTAAATATTTTATTAATTTGTATTTTGATTATTAATATTAATTGATTTATTTAAATAATTTATGTAGATTCACACGAAAAAAATGAATAAACTAGATGTGAATCGATTAAATAATCTAGTGTTTGTTTCCTTCAATGCCAAGTTGAAAAACAAGCACAAAAGGGAGAAGAATATGAAATTGGATGTATTCTTCGCAAAAGATGCTAGTAATGCACAATATGAATTGATTTATTTAAATAATTTATGTAGATTCACACGAAAAAAATGAATAAACTAGATGTGAATCGATTAAATAATCTAGTATTTGTTTCCTTCAATGCCAAGTTGAAAAACAAGCACAAAAGGGGGAAGGATATGAAATTGGATGTATTCTTCGCAAAAGATGCTAGTAATGCACAATGATGGATTGTTGAGGGTGGTGGTGATGAAGAAGTAGAGCCCAATCCGAGCTTACTTGGAAGATGGTTGGAGAAGCTTCTGGGGGAGATGATATGTTACAATCTCGGAAAAGCGATAAGAATGCTGAATATAGAGAACTTGATGAAGAAGATTTTGATTCTGATGAAGAACCAAAGGAGAATGATATTGAGTTTGAATCGGATGAAGAACACCTGCTTGGATATGGAGAAGAAGAATTAGAAGATGATTAGAAAAGATTTAGAAACTTTAACTTAGTTTTATTGTTTTTTTTTTTTTTTTTTGGATTTTGAGCTTGGCCTCTAATTCTGAACTTAATTAAAGGATGTTTGATGGATTGACTTTGGATTTTGATATGGTAGATTGAGTTTGGATTTTATATTTTATTACATTTCGGTTGAATTTACATGATTTGAATTATTTATGATGTTGGAAAATATTAGATTTTAATTGTACGCCGACTAATTTCCTAGGCCCCGCTTAGGCACCCTAGGTGTTAGGTGTCGGGCTGCCGCCCGATTAGCCACTAGCGCGTTTCAGAACACTGACTAAATTTAATCTTTTCACCGTAAGCCATGAGTAAAATCTTTCCGGAATCGTTAAATAAAGGGAAATTATCCAATTTCCACCATAAAGATAGTGAAAATCCGAAAATAACACTAATTAAATTATCATTTCCCCCTAAGTTTCAAAAGTGTATCGATTTCCACTTTTTTAAGGTGGAAATTTGATAAATTTTTGCAAGGTTTCGGGTGGAAATGACGTACTTTTGCAACTTCAGGTGGGAAAATATACACTTTTTACACCATCGGGTGGAAAATGATAATTTAAAAAGTGTTGTAATATTTTCGAACTTTCGCTATCTTTATTGTGGAAACTAGATAATTTCCCATTACATCTAGTAGTTTCGCCAGTGAAAGAAAACAACGCTTCTCCTGGATTTGCGAAACTATACCTTATTGGACAAGACAAAGAAAGGCTAGAAAAAAATTTCTCAGATTTATAACAATAACAAAAGATTCTCATAAGTTGTTCAACCTCCGACCCTATCTGCACCATAAGCATCTCTAAACAGGATGTGACTGTTAGCTTACTTCAGGACATATAAATCTCTAAAACCGTGTTATGAGTTATATTTTCAACAAATTGACTACTCTATAGAGACAGAGAAGGAATAGGAGCATGTCGAACCAGGAACACTGCTAAAAAGCAACAACATAATCATGAAGATATGATACCAATTTTGAAGATAAAAATAGCATACCGCATCAGAAATGTCACAATGTAGTTTCGTCACTGAATCACCTCTTCCAAGTTCTTCCAAAGACCCATAAGCAATGTATGCTTTGGGTCCCAAGTCCGGCTTCAAAACAGCAGGAAGCTTTGTAGCAAGATTCAATAGACCTGATTTTGGGTGGGTATAATCAGCAAAGGGAAGCATGGATATGAATTCAGTACCATGCCTTGGCAAACACTCTTCAAATGAATTCGATGGAGGCCAATCCTTCAATTTGAGCATTCCTGGCCACCCATTCTTATACCTTTGACCTTCTAAGTAGCCCTTAAAGAACTGGAAAATATTAATTTCAACCTGTAGCACCAAGACGAAACATATGCTTAGATCAACTACCAGTAGAAAAAGTCATTCTAGAGGTTAAAAACTGACAGAGAAACCAAAATGAAAGTTTAAGCTATTGGGTGGAAGAGTCCAACAAGTAAATGAAATCCCACAAGTATATGAAACTCTGTCAAACCCAAGATTTTGTCAACATGTGATTCCTACCAATCCCCTCACACATAGGCTTAATAAAAGAATAGGCCTAGAATGTGGAGTCCAAGAGGACAGGGAGATCCCAGAAAAGAGTCTATTGCGGACAGGCTCAACAGGAAACTGAAGGCATATCATTCTCAAATGATTAGCAAGATAAAATGTAGATAAAAGAATATATCTTATAGAAATTCATCATTCATCATGCCAAAGGAAAGAATAACAAGATTCATGAATATATGATATCAGAAATTACGAAAGTGCAGCTTTAACATATAAAAATCAGAATGCATACCTCGCTCCACGCCAAACAATCAATCGCTTTGACCTTGTGAGCCTCCTCTTTTAATATCCTTTGCGCCCCAACAAAGGCCCTCCACATGACCATTGGATCCCAACTAAGACCACAAGTATTTTCAAGTACGTTTCTGACTATAACAGGTTCACCTCTCATCCAATGCATTTGAAAATGCTCACTTTCACTGTTTCCCAATTGGATAGAATTTGGGCAGTACAGAAAATTGTCCCGACTGTTCTCTCTATACGCTGCCTGCCTTACTTCAGGAGCTTTTATTCCATTTTCAGCAGAATCAACATGATGGCACAGAGAACATCCTTGAGAAACATTGAAGCCCCGTGACCGATAACTGACAGTCAGGTCCTCTGCAGCCTTAATCAATTTGCTAACCCAATTAGCATCAAAAATGCGTGTAAGTGCAAGTATTTGAGTACCACAACCGCCCCGTGCTTTGGGAGGACAAGGAATCCTACCATGAGCCTCTGGTTTCCAATCAAGAAATTTACACGACATATCAGCCACGCAGTCATCTGTTCCAAGGGTCATTTGATTCTCATAACCACATCTCTTCTTGTCTACAGAATTTGAGCCATTGAAATCTGCAACTTGACCATGCACTTCTTTAAAAAATTGCTGTTGAAAAGATTTTGCTTCCTTGACTCCAGACTGAATATCGTTTCTTATTTCCCGACAACAAGTGAGACAGAGATCATAGGAACAATCAGGATTTGGACAGCTTCTGTGGAAATTGACGATGGAAGTACTGCAATTGTCACTGTCGTATAAGGAAAAGATTATGGTTACAATTTTTTATATTTTACCTCAATATATAAATAAGTTATGGATGCAGATGTTTTCTTTTAACACAGCAAAATTAACAGCTGTCAGTATCAGAAGAGAGAGTTGGTCAATAAAATGGACAAACTTTTGCTGTCAGTAACAGAAGAGAGAGTGGGTCAATAAAAATGGACAAACTTTTCCCTAACATCCAATCCGTATATTCAAAAGAGGAACTAATGAATGAAGATATCCATCAACAGTCTGAACTCTTTCATATAATGTTTCCATTAACAACATGTGGATGTACCAAATCATTAGTCACTGCCACTTAGGGAAGCAGACGGCCCATCTGCCAGAATTAGCACAGAAAAGCAAGAATATTCATCAAAGCCTATGTGACAAATCCAATCTTCCATCAAAATAAAGACTACAGATAAATGAAGAGCTTTCTTTTGAGGATGAATTACTTCCATAATACATTCCTGCACTATACTTTAGAAGTTCAGGATTACAAATATGCATTCATTTCAATATCGAACAAGGGCACAGATTTCCTTTAGTGCCAAAAGACATTCGCACGCAGACCCATCTCTTGACACACAGTACAAGGAATACATCGTATAGCATCAGCATACTAAAGACAAGTGTTTTTTCCACTGCTATACCACACTTGTCCAATCATTATAGGCTACCAGACAAAATACATAGGATGAAGATACCACATGTTTCTGAGATTATGAGATGATACCAATAAACAATCTTCATGTTTCAGAGATTATGAGATGATACCAATAAACTCGATCATCATCGTCCAGTACAGATCTCTTCACATGATCTTCGGTCAATTGAATACCTTTGGAATGCACAGAACAAGCATATTGATAAAAAATTTGCCCATCTATCTGCAAAATAAAAAAATCTTACAATATGTAATATTATCAGATTATAATACCACAGATGTTGGCTTCTACTTCCAACTCAGAGTTCTGCTCTTGTTGAATATGCCTCAGGAGAGGTAGCGTTTTCTGTAGCAAGTAAAGCAATTTCTCCAATTTGATATATTTATCATCTTCTTGATGCCCAGCCTACCAGATCCGTAATATATATATTATTAGATATTAAGAAGGAAAAAATGCACTGAAACCAAACTAAAGTACGATGAGAAAATAAAAGAAAAGAAAGGAAAAAGATCCGAAGACACGTACCAGAACAACTAAATCTTGCTTAAGGCAGACTCTGCAATTGCAATTGCCCCTGCAAAAAGGACATGCAATCTCTATGTCCTCTCTTGTTTTCTCTGGGTACCTAATTAGTTTTACTATTAGGAGTTGCTCGATAATCATCGCCTAATATAACAGTTTTTCCTAACTACATGAAACATCAAATAAGAAGCAATCCGTACCCACTTTTAACTTTGTTGAAAACTTGAAATTAAGAGTAAGATATTGTTACCACTTTGCAACACATTGATAGCAATAGCGTTTCTTTTTGCAATTGGAACAAATGACAACATCACTCCTATCATTCCTCAAACATTGGTGGCACTTCAAACCCCTCTGCTCCTTTTTGCAGCTGATACCATCCTAATACAGAAACCCAATTACAATGACTGGCTAATGAAAATTGGAAGGACAGTGCACTGACATGGAGAATCAACAGATACATCAATAAGAACTATACTAAAAGTAGATGGAACATAATTCTTCAATTTCCTATATAAAAATAAAAAAAAATAAAAAAAAGATAGAACATTATTCTATCATTTTCCTCCTTTTGCGGTCAAATTGCAGTCTAGACAACTCCAGCTGAACAAAAGCAACTAGACAACAATGCCAATAACTGCTCCCACATCAAAGCAATTTAAAATCATATGAAGCAATGATCACAAAAAACATGAGCATTTATTCTGTTGCCAGAGAATTGTTGCGTGAAAAACTTTAGATATTTAAATTGTATGATTGACAAATCAAGGAGCATTGTCATGTTTTGGAGAATCTAACTTACTAGGAATGCCAAAACATTAGGTTTACTGTGTTCATTCGTTTCTAATTCATTAGTTTACGTCATAATTTGCCCACTGCATGCACTTCCCTAACCTCTAAATGCTTTAGAAGTGACAAGTGAAAATGAATAAGCCTTGAAAAATGCACATTGGCATATGAGAAACGATGAATTTGGAAGAACTCACTGTTGACTCTGACTCTAATGGGTTGCAGATTTTCCTCGGTCTTCCTATAGGCCTCTTTTGAATATTGACAGAGTCATTTGATAATTTACATGTTTTTATATCCATATGGTCGATGTCCCTTTCATCTTCAAGCAGGCGACCCCTTTCCATTTTCAAATCTTTTCCCTTTTCATCTCCTATCTTAGCAGGAGGCCTCCGATTTTGATTATTCTTCACTAGTATCTTATTCAAAGCTTTCCCAAAAAGAACTGCTCTCTGGTTCTTTTCACCCTTTGGTCGGCCTCGCTTACAGGGCTTCTTATAGTTACCATCATTCTTTCTCACATCTCCAACCTGGCGTGTTTCTTCTTCTTTTTCCATGCTAGTTTTCTTAGATTGATCACAATCAGTGGCCTCAGCAGACACTCCTTTGTCTTCCTCACCTACAAGAGCAGTTTGATTTTTCTCTGAGCACACTGGAAACATGTTCTTATTGCCAGAACCATTATCACATACAATTACATCAGGCATTCTGTGCTTTTCTTCACCTGTTAAAAATTTTTTCCTGGTTTTCAAATTCTTTGGCCTGCCTAGGTTTCCCTTTGACAGGACAATCTCATCTCCACCTAACAGCTGTTCAATAATTTCTGCGGCAACAACAATTTTCTTCTTATTTTTCAAACCTTTTGGTCGTCCACGCTTCTTCCTCGGCTGGAAAATCTCAATTTCACCTTCAGGAGCTTCAACAACCGTTTTTCTATTTTCATCACTTACACGAGTAGTCATCTCATTCTCTAAATCCAGAGGCCTAACATTCTGATTACAGACATTAGCGCCTACCAAAATCTCAACAGGACCCTCATAAATATAGTTGGAAAGATGGTTCTTCTCATTGTTCAAAACCTTCAGCCAGAAAGGCTTATCCTTAGCCTCAGCTGTCACACATTCAGCTCCATCATTATTACTAACTTTTATGTTCATTCTCTTATATTCCTCATTTACAACAGTAATCCTCTGATTCTCTAAAGCCTCAGGTCTAATATTACTATCATTCCCGACATCACCACATACAATATCACTAGGCATTTCTCGAATACCTTCAGTCAGCTTCTGCTTCTTGGTCATGGAACCCTTTGGCCGTACACACTTTACCTTTGGCTTATTCTCTCTTACCACTCCATCGCCACCAGTTTTGTCAACTGTTATTCCCCTATCGCTCTGATTTTCCAAACCTGTTTGAAAAACACTCCCGACAATGCCATTGTAACCTCCCTCAACTGCACTATGCACTCCCAGATATTCATCAACTGCAGTTTCCTGGCCTTGCCTCACCACAATCCCATCTCCGGTTAACTGTTCAATACTTTCAAGCTTCCTTTTCAACCTAAGATTCTCAGTCCCATCTCCCTCGCCACCAGCTGCATCCAACTGATTCCCCCAATCATCACCTACAAGACTAGTAGTCTCATGTTCAGACCCCAAAAGGTCAACCCTAAAATCTTTATCATCCCCAAGAGTAGTAGTAACATTTTTCTTCTTCTTGGAGCCCTTTGGAGGACCACCCCGACTTTTTACCCCAAAAACATCACTACTACCTTCACCACCACCAGTCATAACCCTAACTCCTTCACCTAAAACTATTTTCTTCTTATTTTTCAAACCTTTTGGTCGTCCACGCTTCTTCCTCAGCTGGAAAATCTCATTTTCACCTTCAGGAGCTTCAACAACCGATTTTCTATTTTCATCACCTACACGAGTAGTCATCTCATTCTCTAAATCCAGAGGCCTAACATTCTGATTACAGAAATTTGCACCTACCAAAATCTCAACAGGCACCTCATAAATATAGTTGGCAAGATGGTTCTTCTCATTGTTCAAAACCTTCAGCCAGCCAGGCTTATCTTTAGCCTCAGCTGTCACACATTCAGCTCCATCATTATTACTAACTTGTATGTTCATTCTCCTATATTCCTCATTTACAACAGTAATCCCCTGATTCTCTAAAGCCTCAGGTCTAATATTACTATCATTCCCGACATCACCACATACAATATCACTAGGCATTTCTCGAATACCTTCAGTCAGCTTCTGCTTCTTGGTCATGGAACCCTTTAGCAGTCCATGCTCTACCTTTGGCATATTCTCTCTTACCACTCCATCACCACCAGTTTTGTCAACTGTTATTCCCTTATCCCTCTGATTTTCCAAAATTGTCTGAAAAACTCTCCCGACAATGCAATTGTAACCTCCCTCAACTGCGCTATGCACTCCCAGATATTCATCAACTGCAGTTGTCTGGCCAAACTGATTCCCCCAATCATCACCTACAAGACTAGTAGTCCCATGTTCAGCCCCAAAAAGGTCAACCCTAAAATCTTTATCATCCCCAAGAGTAGTAGTAACATTTTTCTTCTTCTTGGAGCCCTTTGGTCGACCATCCCGACTTTTTACCCCAAAAACATCACTACTACCTTCACCACCAGCAGCCATAACCCTAACTCCTTCACCTAAAACTATTTTCTTCTTATTTTTCGAACCTTTTGGTCGTCCACGCTTCTTCCTCGGCTGGAAAATCTCAATTTCACCTTCAGGAGCTTCAACAACCGTTTTTCTATTTTCATCACCTACACGAGTAGTCATCTCATTCTCTAAATCCAGAGGCCTAACATTCTGATTACAGACATTAGCACCTACCAAAATCTCAACAGGCACCTCATAAATATAGTTGGCAAGATGGTTCTTCTCATTGTTCAAAACCTTCAGCCAGCCAGGCTTATCCTTAGCCTCAGCTGTCACACATTCAGCTCCATCATTATTACTAACTTGTATGTTCATTCTCCTATATTCCTCATTTACAACAGTAATCCCCTGATTCTCTAAAGCCTCGGGTCTAATATTACTATCATTCCCGACATCACCACATACAATATCACTAGGCGTTTCTCGAATACCTTCAGTCAGCTTCTGCTTCTTGGTCATGGAACCCTTTGGCCGTACACGCTTTACCTTTGGCTTATTCTCTCTTACCACTCCATCGCCACCAGTTTTGTCAACTGTTATTCCCCTATCGCTCTGATTTTCCAAACATGTTTGAAAAACACTCCCGACAATGCCATTGTAACCTCCCTCAACTGCGCTATGCACTCCCAGATATTCATCAACTGCAGTTTCCTGGCCTTGCCTCACCACAATCCCATCTCCGGTTAACTGTTCAATACTTTCAAGCTTCCTTTTCAACCTAAGATTCTCAGTCCCATCTCCCTCGCCACCAGCTGCATCCAACTGATTCCCCCAATCATCACCTACAAGACTAGTAGTCCCATGTTCAGACCCCAAAAGGTCAACCCTAAAATCTTTATCATCCCCAAGAGTAGTAGTAACATTTTTCTTCTTCTTGGAGCCCTTTGGAGGACCACCCCGACTTTTTACCCCAAAAACATCACTACTACCTTCACCACCACCAGTCATAACCCTAACTCCTTCACCTAAAACATTATTGCAAGTAATTTTACTATCACCATCATTACCACTTGCAAGTAGATTAGGCAATTCTTGATTATGCTCATCAAGATTTTTCTTTCGCTTATTCTTAGAACCCTTTGGCCGCCCTCGTTTCTTCTTAGGCCTCTCAATCTCATCACCACCAACTTTGCACAACCCTTCAATGCCACCTTGATCACCATTAACAGTTTTCTTATTCTTTGAACCCAAAGGCCTACCACGCTTATGCTTTGTAATTACCACATCACTCTTACCACCATTTCCATTTCCATTTCCATTTCCATTTCTTCTTGCTGCTATTTCATTTTCACTAAACAAACCCTCAATTCCATTAACATCAGCACTCCTAAATAGACCATCAAACCCTTCACCACAAAATTCCAAACCCCCATTTCCATCAATCTCATCACCACCACCATTGACTTGACCAAAAAGGCTGTCAATTCCTTCACCTTCATGCCCATTTCCACTACTGAATTCACCAAACAAATCCTCAAATATCTCACTTACATAATCAAAACCACCATTTTCATCACTAGATTTACCCACCACCACCTGTAGTTCTTCATTCACAAGATTCCCACTTCCATCTTCACCAAACAACTGCTGAAAAGCTTTATCATCAAGAACCTCATTAGCACCAACCCCACATGCAGCTTCACTTGCAGAAGCCAAACCCACTACATTTTCCTGATCTCCAACAAAAAGCTTCAAACTTTCATGATCATCTTGCACCTCCTCCTTCTTATTATTACTCATCTGACCCACTTCAAAACCACAGCCATTTTCATTTTGACCCTTCTTCTTGTCCTTCTCCATTCTCACTCAACAAGTGCGTGCTTCTCACATAATAAAGTATTGAATTTGATTTCAAAGCTCTTTCACTGCTCCTCCAATTTTTGGCGTGCCTCTTCTCTTGCACCTTTTCAATTCAAGAATCAAGACTCCATTGTTTCTGATTCTTTCTTCAAATCAAAACGGTGCGGATTATGCAAGTCTATCTAGCTCCCAGTACTACTACTGTACTAGTACTACCCCACTAATAAAAATTAAAATATGGTTGTAGAGAATCTATAGAGATTTTTTTTTTTTTTAATTTGAGTAAAGAAATTTAATTATGGTTAAAAAATATGGAAAATAATTTTGGAAGAGAAATACTCTTACAGCCACAGGATGCCACGTCAGAACATAAATATATGACTTCGTTTAGCTTGTTAAGAGTAAAATTGAGACAGGACAGAAGTGAATGAATGCATATGTGGGTCCACTCTCGCACTGACCTGGTATCT